>CAUYQV010072148.1:0-26802 GCA_963574575.1 Galagoides demidoff | reverse complement strand
CAACAATGACAACTGCAACAACAAATAGCAGGGCATTTTGGTGGGCACCTGTAGTCCCAGCTACTTGGGAGGCTGAGGCAAGAGAATCCCTTAAGCCTAAGAGTTTGAGGTTGCTGTGAGCTGTGATGCCACAGCACTCTATCAAAGGGAGCCATAGTGAGACTCTGTCTAAAAAAAAAAAAAAATTTTTTTTTAAATGCTCACTAGCTTTTGGCAACCTTGTGCTGGTCACCATTGCCAAGAATTTTATGGAGTGTGAGACAATGAAAAATTTCCCTGTTCTTGGCCAGGTGCAGTGGCTCAAGCCTATAATCCTAGCACTTTGGGAGGCAAAGACAGGTGAAAAGCTTAAGTTCAGGAATTGAGACCAGCCTGAGCAATAGCAAGAACCCTGTCTCTACTAAAAATAGAAAAACTAACCAGGCATAAGGTGATGTGTGTCTGTAGTTCTAGCTACTCAGGAGGCCAAGGCAGGAGGATTGCTTAAGCCCAAGAGTTTGAGGTTGCTATGAGCGATGATGACACCAGGGCACTCCACTTAGGGTGACAAAGTGAGACTCTGGAAAAAAAAAAAAGAAAGAAAGAAAATTTCCCCCATTCTAAGTTTTGAAAAAGTTTTATTTTTTCATAGTTATAAATGTATGCTTTAATGCAGACAATGATATAAATAATATATAATATTGACACAAGACCTAGCAGAGAGATACTAGTTAAAATAGTACAAATCTCTACTTCAGTTGCTCAAATGTCTTTACAAAAACATTGATGAAAAAGTTACTGTTCATACAACTATGTGAGTGATCTTGAACAGTGGTAATTTGGCTGTTTTGCTCATAGCTTGAGAACAGTGACCGTTTCAGGCTTTGCAAGCTAGGCCAACAAACCTCGGAAGGCCTGGAGTTGCTCTTTACTCCTTGTGCAGACTTACATAGCAAAATGGGTTGCTTTGTGATGGTGAAGGGAGAAAAAGAATAGGAAAGAAAAGAAGAAAAGAATGTGTTGGCTTTGTATGCCAGTGGTTTGAGTATGAGTTGTTTTTTTTTTTTTTTTTTTGATGAAAGTGGGATCTTAATGGATGCTCACAGTTGGCTTAGGCAGCCTCTGAAAGCTCCCTTGTCAGACACTACCCTAAATAGAAGGACCCATTGTTTTCTAAATCTGAAGTTATCACTCTCCCCTTTATCCTTTTTTGTGGACCTTTTAGTGTTTGCTTAATCAGAATATTTTAATCCCTAATGTGGTGACTCTATGTAATTTATCTCATTAAGCCTCTCTTATTTTCTTCTGTTTACATGACTAATATTATTGTGTTTTATAGAGCTTATACCAACAAGCCACTCCTTTGTCCCATTGTTTCAGCTCCAGGCCAAAAATCAACAATGAAGTTTTATCTTTCCAATCTTGGACCTCACCTACTTGTCATTCAGTTGGTATAGATTGCATGAAGAGCGTGTTCCTTTGAAAACAAAGCAAGGATTCATTTTTATGACCTAAAAACAAACAATTACCTTTCTCAAAGGTCCTGGTCATCTCTTTTTATGAGTGTAGACTGGCAAAGACTCACCTTAGGAAAGGAAAAAAGCACATACTTCCTTGTGGGCGGAAAGCCCAAAGTCCCCTAGCAATAACGCCCTGCTCTCAAACTTAGATTTCTTTCATAGCACTGTACATAGAATATCCCAGAAGCAGAGACTCTAAGCCCTGGAAGGCACTTGTGAGGTTATCTCCTCCAAATCCCTGCCTTTCAGCAAGGCCACACCCAAGCCAGACTGAGCCAGACAGAGGAGAATCAATCTCTTTTAAATCATATGAACCAGAGCATTCTCTGAAACAGTCACGTATTTGAAATATCACGTTAGAAGATTCCTTTCTTAAAAATTCAGCCTAATAAAAGCTTTACTTGTCGTTTCTTCAGTTATTCCTTATCTTTCCAGACTGAAAATAACCAGTTACCATCCACAGAATCTACAATTTAATAAACAATAACTTCCTGTAAGGCAATGATTCTCATGTGTTAGCATGTATCAGAATCACCCAGAGGGCTTATTAAAACACAGATTGCTAGACCCTATGCCCACAGTTTTGGATTCCAGACATCCCAGAAGGGATTTTATTTTATTTTATTTTATTTTATTTTATTTTATTTTGAGACAGAGTCTCTCTTGTTGCTCCTAGGTAGAGTACAGTCATCATAGCTCACTGCCACCTCAACCTCCTGGGCTCAAGCCATCTTCCTGCCTCAGCCTCCCAAGTAGCTGGGACTACAGGTGCCTGCCACAATGCCCAGTTATTCTGTTTTTAGTAAAAATGGGGGTCTCAGCTCATGCTCAAGTTAGTGTCAAACTCCTGACCTCAAGTGATCTCCCAACTCAACCTCCTAAAGTGCTAGGATTACAGGCATAATCTACTGCCCTGGGCCCAGAAAGGGCTTTAAAATTTGTGTTTCTCTCAAATTTCCCAGTGGTGCTGATGCTGTTGGACTAGGGACCCCACTTTGAGAATTGCTGTTGTAAGGCTTGGTGCTAGGAACTCGAAAGGATAAAAAATTATGAGGATACTTAAGAGGCAGAAACAAGTGATGTTAACAAGTTAAACAAGTTGACTTCTGTATAAAAAGCGCCAAATGCCTGTCAGATAAGTTCTTTGCTGTCCCAGAGCTCACAAGCTCAGAGTGCGGTGCAGGAGGCTGACAAACAGCAGTTTAGGATGTTAGCTGTTAACATGGGGAACCCGGTGGGCACAGAAGAGGAACATGGTGTTCAGGCTTGCAGAGCACACAGCCAGGGGCAGTGTCCTTCAGAACCGGAAGCCCAGGATCCCTCCAGAGTGGATTCTTACAGAAGAGAAGTGTCCAGACCAAAGGGCAGGACCAGGCATGTGCTCTTCCAGTAGAAAGACCGGCATGTGGGGTGCTCACGGAGCAGCAAGCTGTCCACCCTTCCCAAGGTGGAAAGTGCAAGTGAGAGCATAAGGCTGAGTTGGGAAGGTGGGCAGGGACTAGACCCAGAGGGAGCATCAGAGCTGGTTGAGGGAATCTGAGTGATATTCTGAAGACTATTACTTGACACAGAATATCAAGAAAGGTTTAATAAGACTCTGTACTCTTGTAGGTGGGAAATGAAAAGAAGAGGGAACACAGTTCTCCCCAGTCCTGTGGGTCCTTCTCTGGAGGACTTCTTGCCCAAGTTCATTCTGCTTTACTTCTGGTGTCAAGGCCCTGCCAAACTCCCAACTTTGGCACAAAATTCTCTTTCCTTTTGTTTTATTATCTTTTTTTTTGAGATAGAGTTTCACTTTTTCATCCTTGGTAGAGTGCTGTAGCATCATAGCTCACAGCAACCTCAAACTCTCTTCCCTCAGCCTCCAGCTGGGACAACAGACACCTGCCACAACGCCTGGCTATTTTTTAGAGACAAGGCCTCCCTCTTGCTCAGGCTGATCTCCAACTCCTGAATTCAAGCAATGCACCTACCTCTGCCTCCCAGAGTGCTAGGATTATAGGTGTGAGCCACCACTCCAGGCCCTTCTCTTTCCTTTTAATTTAATTAAATGATTTTAGAATTTCATAAAGAGAAATTTATAAAACTACTAGACAAACAAATCAAAATGAACAAAGAATATAGAAGTTGGGTCTGGAGATACACAGACTAGGCTTCTAGCTCCATCATCTACGAGTTGTACAGCCCCAAGCATGTTGCGGTAGCATCTTGTGCCACTGTCTCTATATTTAATAGAGATCTAGTTCCTCAAAATCCACAAGATCTCACATGGTCCACTCTACCTGCCTCTCTTGGCCTGAGCTTACACACTCACCCTTACTCTTTTTGCTACAACTACCTAAACTTCCTTTCAAACTATATTTGTCCTGTTCCCATCTGCCCTGGGACACCTTTCCTCCTGGGATAGTCTTGCCAGTCACTTCATTAATCAACTACTACATTGAAATCTAAGGTCAATGCCCTCAGGGAAATCTGATCTCTCTGCATAGGTAAAATTCCTTTCATTATAGCCTTTTCTAGTATGAGGAACTTTTAATTCACAGCCCTTAATGGTTGTTTTTGTGTTAAGTATTTGCTTTATTTCTTCTATTAGAACAGGGGTCAGAAAATCTTAGCCAGCTTGGACCTGAAGGTTATTTTCCATAAAAGTTTTATTAGAACACAACTGCACCTGTTTTTTTACATACTGTCTGTGGCTGCTTTTGTACTACCGTGGCTGAATAGTTGCAGCAGAGACCTTATGGCCCGCAAAGCCTAAAATGTTTATGATCTAGTTCTTTACAGAAACAAATTACGAATCCCTATATAATCTCCAAGAGAGCAGGTATGAGGTCTGTTTTTGCTTACTTGCTTATCTTCAGCATCTGCCACATAGAAGATGTACGATATTTAGTCTTGAATTTTTAAAAAATATTTATTCTTTTAAAAAAGAATGTAAATAAGATTATTTGACTAGAGTCTTGAAAGGGTTAAATTAAATAATGTATTATTGGCCAGGTGTGGTGACTGGAGCCTATAATCCTAGCACTCTGGGAGGCCAAGACTGGAGGATGCCTTGAGCTCAGGAAATGAGATCAGTCTAAAGAATAGCAAGATCTTGTCTCTACAAAAAAAAAAAAAAAAAAAACTAGCCAGGCATTGTGGCGGGCACCTGTAGATCCAGCTATTTGAGAGGCTGAGGCAATAGGGTCACCCAAACCCAGGAGTTTGAGGTTGCTGTGGGTGGTGCCTATGGCCCAAGGAGTAGGGTGCCAGCCCCATATGCCAGGGGTGGTGGGTTCAAACCCAGCCTGGCCAAAAACTGCAAAAAAAAAAAAAAAAGAAAGAGGTTGCTATGAGCTAAGCTGACTATGGCACTCTAGCCTGGGCAAGAGAGTGAGACACTGTCTCAAGGGAAAAAAAGTATTATTTTATTTTACTTTATTTTATTATTATTATTATTTTGTTTTTATTTATTTATTTATTTATTTATTTATTTATGTGTTTGTTTGTTTGGGGTTTTTTTGTAGAGACAGAGTCTCACTTTATCACCCTGGGTAGAGTGCAATGATACATAGCTCACAGCAGCCTCCAACTCCTGGACTTTGACGATTCTCTTGCCTCAGTCTCCTGAGTAGTTGGGCCTACAGGCACCCGCCACAACACCTGGCTATTTTTTTGTTGTAGTTTGGCTGGAGCCGGGTTTGAACCCACCACGCTCGGTATATGGGGCTCAGCACCCACTGAGCCACAGGTGTCACTCTATCATTATTATTATTATTGTTATTTGTAGATAAATTCTCACTTTGTCAGCCTCAGTAGAGTGTCATGGTGCAATCATAGCTCACAACAACCTCAAACTCTTAGGCTCAAGAGATCCTCTTCCCTTAGCCTCCTGAGTAGCTGGGACTACAGGTGCCCACCACAACGGTCAGCTATTTTTAAAGGTGGGATTTCACTCTTGTTCAGGCTGGTCTCGAACTCCTGAGCTTAAGGAATACACCTGCTTCTGCCTCCCAGAATTCTAGGATTACAGGCAAGAGCCACCACACCCGGCCTAAGAATGTATTAACTTAAACACCCTGCAACATATGCCTGGAACATAGTAGGTGGTTGATAAATGTTAGTAGTTGTTCTTATTCTCAGTCTGTGCTTTTTAGTCCTCTCTCTATATGGACCCTTGCTGTTCTCTGGCTCCAGGTAGAGGTACATTCCTGTCCTCCAAATTTCATCCTTTGGTCTTGGCCTCTTGGATGAGAAAGGGATTCCAGGACTCTTTCCTTGGACTCAAATTCTTAGTAATGTCTTCTCCAACCTTCATAGAGATTTCCTTCTCTATTTTTCCGGCTATTTGAAGCATGTTATTCATAAGCTTTGTCATAGTCTTAGGGCGATGCCCCTTTAACCTATCTCTGGGGCTAAGAATCACTAGGGCCATCTATAGATATGATCCTGTCTTATTTTACAACCACCTCCTGCAGGGACAGCAGACAACTGCTTTTCTCCTGGTGGAGCTGGAGAAGCTGGAAGAAGGAGCTCCTGATGGGAGAACAATGAGCAGGGGTTGGAGGCCTGAGGCTGTGTGGTGTTGGAAGCAAGGGAGTGAAGCAGAGAGAGCAGGGATCAAAGCCCAGCTCAGAAGCTGTTCAGCCTGGACTCACCCCAGCTGCATGTAGAAAGAACCCGATAGATAGGAAGGTTTGGTAATACCACCACAGCAAACAGTGACCTGTGGGCCCAATCTGGACTACCTCTGGTTTTTATTTTATTTTTACACTAAGAATGGCTTTTTACCTTATTTTAAATAACTGGGGAAAAGTATCAGAAGAATATTATTTTGTGACACACAAAGATTATAGGAAATTCAAATTTCGGTGTCCATCAATCAAGTCTTATTGGAACACGGCTGTGTTCATTCACTTGTGACTATGGTTGCTTTCATGTTATAACAGCAGAGCTGAGTAGTTGGTAACAGAGACCATAGACCTTTCAAGCCTAAAATATTTTCTGTCTGGCACTTTACAGAAAAAGTTTGCCAACCCCAGAGTTATACTATTAGCTCAAGTTGGGACAGTAATTTTGACCTGCACCCATCACAACACCTTTTTTGTTCCGTGTTACATGACCTTGACCAACTCTATCAAGTCCCTTCCCAGATGTGCTAAGGACAGAACAGGTTAATTATATTGGTTAATTAGAGGAATTGTTCTTAAAGAGGCGGGAAGGGATGTGATGGGAGAACACTACAGGGAAGACTGTGGGCTCTGATTCAAATGTTGGCTTTACCTCTTACAGCAGTGGGACCTTGAGCAACTGTTTTAATCTTTGTAAGCAGCAGTTTCCATATTATAAAATATAAATAATTATAGCCAGGTGTTGTGGTGGGCGCCTGTAGTCCCAGCTACTCGGGAGGCTGAGGCAAGAGAATCACTTAAGCCCAAGAGTGGGAGATTGCTGTGAGCTGTGATGCCATGGTACTCTACCAAGGGTGACATAGTGAGACTCTGTCTCAATAAATAAATAAATAAACAAAATGTGAATAGTTAAACTTCACCTATATAAAAAGTCGTTGTGAGGATCACATAACTTAATGCATGGAACAATGCCTGGCATATCGTAGGTACTCAATAAATATTCACTGCTGGTAATTACTATGATGGGATGGAGTACACCAGTGGAAGAGTTGGCCTTGGAGAGGAAAAAGCCATTCCACTTAGTGCAGCATGTGGGATACAGTAAAAGCAATAGGCATTGGAGATAAACAGACCTGGATTCAATTCTGTATCTGCTAGTGATTCTGTGTGACCTTAGTAAAATTGATGAACTTCTCTGAGCTTCAGTGGGAACTCAGTTGTCAAGGGAAACCTTTCTGGTTTTGAATTTAAGAAACATTATTTCCTTTGTGGTACTACCTGGCACCATCTCGGGTGAAACACAGGTGGCTTCTGTTTCACCCTGTGCCAGTAGGTCCATTCAAAAAATTCTCTTTTAGCAAGCATTTCACAAGTTTAGCAAATTTATTTGCGATTTTAAGTTTTGCTTTTGAGGGTAGGGACATATGGTGCCATATGCCCTCTTTCTCTAAAACTCGTGCTCACTTGTCGCCTCTGCCCCTCTTCTTTCAGAGTGAGGTGCCCACAGTTCAGTCCTTATTCTATGCACATTTTCCCTTATCCCTCCCCACAGCCCCCTGTCATCAAAAGAGGCTGATCAAGGCAGTTCCCCTCAAGATGGCTCTTTCCCCAAGAGGAATGCTCCTACTAGCTGCTTAAAGATATAATTCTCTCTATCCCCTAACAAGCAAAATGTGGATAATTTTGCTTACCACACAGGGCGTTTGTGGGAATTAAATGAGGTAATGTATCTGTAAGCTGCTGGCCGGCAGAAGGCAATCAGTAGATGTCAGTTCCCTCCCCCCAGGATTCTTTCTTTGTGATCTAAAGGAACAAAGACAAATGCTGAGAGATATAGTGAGGTGGGGATGAGGGTAGATAAAGCAGTGGAGAAGGACATCTTCTTGACCATCAACCTCCAGTACAGCAGAAGAGATTATTTGCCAAGAGCAACTGGGAGAGGTGGAGGCTCTCAGGGCGGAAGTCAGACCAGCCTGGTTTATCTTGGAGTCCATCCAAAAGGGTTTAGTTACTAAAACAGCAGTTCCTCCACATAAATCCTTCACATTCTTGAAAAATGCTCACTCCTGCATCACAAATAATCCTCATTTTATTACTCTGGCCTCTAGGGCCGAGGTTTGAGTCCTGCAAGCCTCCCCCGTCCCAGTCCTGCAAGGCCCCCTCTCTTGCCAGGCCTGCAGGCCCAGACTCATAGCTGCAGGGTGGGATCCCCAGGCCAGATCAGTAAGGGGCCTGCAGCCAAATGCTATCGGTTAGCATGAATCTCCATGTGCATGCAGCCATGTTTTCCAAACCCTTTGAAAGTTGGGCTCTTTTCAGTACTCTTTCCTTAGGTATAGGACTCTGATGGGAAGTTCATAAGCAGGGTTCTACATGCGAAGGCATGGGGATTTGGGAATTCTGTTATGTGTCTATTTGGATTATTCAGATCTCCTGTTTGTGTTAGTTATCTTTTCTTTCTTTCTTTATAAACCGCAGAATTTTTTCCCAAACCTTTACCAAAAGAGATGATGATGGCTCTCTTTCATTTTACTGTGAGGCAAGGATGTTTCCCCTCAATTTGGTAAGAATGAATTTATTGGCTCGACGCCTATAGCACAGTGGTGAGGGCGCCAGCCACCTACACCAAAGGTGGTGGGTTTGAACCCAGCCGGGGACAGCTAAATAGCAATGGCAACTGAAACAAAAACATAGCTGGGTATTGTGGCAGGTGCCTGTAGTCCCAGCTACTTGGGAGGCTGAGGCAAGAGAATCGCTTAAGCCCAAGAGTTTGAAATTGCTGTGATACCATGGCACTCTACCACGGGCAACATAGTGAGGAAAAAAAAAAGAAATAATTTCCTTTTTGATTACTCTATATCAAATTGTTTCCTTTTCTTCAAGAGGCCCTTACTACCCTTCCCAGCTGACCCCATCTACACCTATGTATCTATCTACTTTTTTCTCTTAATTTTAAAGATGAGATCTTGCTCTGTTGCCTAGACTGGAGTGCAGTGCCTATTCATAGGCATGATCATTTCATACCATGGCCTCAAATTCCTGAGCTCAAGCAATCCTCCTGCCTTGACCTCCCAGGTAGCTGGGACTATATGCATATGCCACTGCACCTGGGTCTATGTTTTTTTAAACACAAGATTTCTCATAGCTTTTCTTTCCAGAGCAAAGATATGTTGAAGAGCAGCAACACCTACCTCTGTTATGTAGCATAATTCTGGGCTAAAAAACACTAGAAAGAGCTTAGGAAACAGGGGTTCGATCCCCAGTCCACTGTATATGTTCTGGAAGAATCTTTCTGTATTTAAATGTTTTGGTTTTTTGACTTATTTTTTCCCCAAGTATAAAAATTGTTTGCATTCATGTACAATAAGTGGAAGGCACCAAAATCCATAAAGAAACGTAAACAAAAAGTCCCTTCACACTCAAAAACCCCACTGTTAACATCTTGATGGATTTCTCAGGAGTTGTGTTTTCTCTGAAATGCAGTTAGATAGTTACCAAGTGTGATCCAATTATAGACACAGTTTTGAAGCCAGGATTTCTATTTACATTTATTTCATAATGTTTCCTAATCATTAAAAATTCTTGAAAAGCAGATTGCTGTCATAATTTATTTAATCATTCTCAGATTGTCCACACTTAGGGCTGTGTCCAGTTTTTCGCTATATAAATATGCTGCAGTGAGCTAATTCGTACCTACCTGGTGTTTGCATATCTGAAAATTTGCTTAGCAGTTATTCCTAGAAATAGGATTTATTGTAAAATAGGATTCTGAAATCTCACTTGAGTCTTCACTATTAAGTCAGCTCAGGGTGTTTCATCTTGGATATGGTAATAAAGTATTTAGTAAATAAAGCAGTAAAAAGCTTGGTGATTTTTGCCTTGCGGGGTGGTATCCTATCACACAATTAGAGGACAATACAATGTAATGATGTTGCATTGTAATTATGACTTTGAGAAGGTGATGATAATGATCATAAGAGCTAACATGGATTGGGTGGTTAATATGTGCTACGCCTTGTTTTGTTTTGCTTTTTGGGATGGGTATTGATCCATTGCCTAGGCTAAAGTACAGTGACATTATCATATTTCACTGCAAACTCAAACTTACAGGCTAAAGAGAGCCTTCTGCCTCAGCATCCAGAGTAGCTGGGACTACAGGTCCCTGCTGCTGTATCTGGCTGATTTTTCTATTTTTTTGTAGAGGTGGGGTCTTGCCATATTGCCCAGGCTGGTCTCTAACCCCTAGCCTCAGGTGATCCTCCTGCCATGGCTTCCCAAAGTTCTAGGATTACAGGCATGGAACACCATACTCGGTTACTAAGCCCTGTTTTTAGGTATTAACTCCTTTCTTCCCACAACTCTAGGATGTAGGTACTATTATCTTCCCATTTTATGGATAGGGAAGCTGAGGCCCAGGGGTTAAGTAATTTATCCACGATAAGTGGCTAAGCCAGGATTCAAGACCAAGAATTCTGGCTACCAGCTCATGCCCTTAACCACACCGTGATCCTGCCTGGAGATAATTAGGTGGAAAGCATCCCCACCTCCCACTTGCTGGGGTGCACTGCTCAGGGCTACCTAAATGGGAGGAGGGTACCTTCCTCCCCACTGCTGAGGGCCTGCCCTCCTTCACCCTGGCTCCTCTTTCCCTTTTATGAGCTGTGCCCCTATCTAAGTTTGGACAGGACAGAAGCCAAAAGCACTTGATTCTGTATCTGGAAGGGAAAAGGAATATGTATCAGGCTGTTCTCAGGAAGCTGCTTATTCAGGAAGGGAGGATGGCGGGAGGAAATGAATGAAAAACACTGCCTCAGGGTTTTGGTGTTTCATTTTCATTTTTTTGACAATTGTTAGTATATGAGACTTGCCTAATTGGAAGTCGCATTCCTTTATATTTTTCACAAATTCTGTTTTAAGAGGTTCTCAACATATCCATTGGTGCAGCGCCAGTCTTGAGCTGTAAAGCAGGAGTTATTAGAGACCACAGTGACCGTGAATTCTGAAGGAGGTAACTAATCATTTTTGATACTGTCCACTGCAGATTGCCTTGGTTACAAATGACCTCCAAACAGCTGTTCAGCTTGGATGGTTCCAGGCGCAGCTCACTGTGCAGAGAGTGCTCCTTGGGGCTGAAGTTCTGATTAATAGCCATTTTCTTTTGTACCACCTCCTTGTGTTGACTTAAAACAATACCAGTGTTACAGAAGGCTACATGGGTGTTTCTGTTTAGGTCAAGTAGACTGGTGCCTCTGTGAAACAATGCAACACACACAACAGAAAACAAACACAGCAGCAGATCCACCCTGCTTCCCCTCTTACCTTGGTGGGTTCCTCTGACGAAAAACCCACCAGAGGATGTGCCTGTGTTCATGCAGACTTCTAACAGTGCCACGAGTGAACTTGGGAAGAAACTCTGTCCTGCCACAAATGTGCTTTATTTATTTATTTTTGAGACAGAGTCTTACTGTGTCGCCCTTGGTAGAGTGCCATGGCATCACAGCTCATAGCAACCTCCAACTCTTGGGCTTAAGTGATTCTCTTGCCTCAGCCTCCCAAGTAGCTGGGACTACAGGTGCCCGCCACAATGCCCAGCTATTTTTTATTGTTGTTGTTGCGGTTGCCATTGTGCAGTCATCATTGTTGTTTTAACTGGCCTGGGCTGGGTTCGAACCTGCCAGCCTCAGTGTATGTGGCCGGCTCCCATCCCACTGTGCTAGGGGTGCCACCACACAAATGTGCTTTAAGTGTATGTTCTTCCCTGACCTGAGGACAGCGCTTGTCTACAGAGGGGCTAGGTCAACAAGCCCTGAACGCAAATGCGTTCTGCTGCATTAGCATGGATGGCGTGGTGGGCAGTAGGAACAGGGATGCTTTCTTTTTTGATTTTGAGATAGTTTAATAGCAACCATAATGATGGCAATAATAATTGTTGATATTTATGGCTGGGCATGGTGGCTCACACCCATAATCCTAATACTCTGGGAGGCCGAGGTGGGAGCTCCCTTGAGCTAAGGAGTTCAAGACCTGCCTGAACAAGAGCGGGACCCTGTCTCTATAAAAAATAGAAAAAATTAGCTGAGTGTGGTGGTGGATGCCTGTAGACCTGGCAGGCTTAGGCAGGAGGACCCCTTGAGCCCAGGAGTTTGAGGTTGTAGTGAGGTCTGATGAGGCCTTGGTACTCTAGCCCAGACAATAGAGTGAGACTCTGTGTCTGAAAAAACCAAATCTGTTAACATGTATGAAGTATTCACCACGGGCCAGGCTCTGTTTCCAAAAAACACTTTCCATGCATTATTTGTTTAATTCTCACAACATTTTTATGACGTAGGTATTTTTAATATTTATATTTTGCAGATGAGAATACTGAGGTTAAGTCACTTTGCCAAAGTCATAAAGCTAGAGTGTAGTAAGTAGGATGTGACCCAACAGTCTGACTCCAGAGCCATTCACCACTCCACTGTCTCCTAAATGGAATATTTTAGGAGGCTAATATTCTCTGAGTAGTATATCTATATAGCATACTAAAGAAATGTTATGATGGAGTTTGTACCCTAACGAACATGTGTATTTACAGAA
The DNA here is from genome assembly GCA_963574575.1 of Galagoides demidoff. Lineage (NCBI taxonomy): Eukaryota > Metazoa > Chordata > Mammalia > Primates > Galagidae > Galagoides > Galagoides demidoff. The sequence continues at coordinate 14,114 of CAUYQV010072148.1, read as the reverse complement.
GGTGTTGTTTGTGTCGTTAAATCATGTCTAGAGCATATATACCTACAACCATTTCTATAGACTAATCAGCAGCATGTGATAGTGGGGCTACTTTTGAACAGTCTTCTATAATCAGAGAAGTATTTTTAAATATTTATTGAAGGATAATATGCATAGAGAAAAGAGTACTTGAGTGTACAGTTTCATGAATTTTCACAAACTGGAAAAGACTCATGCACTCACTTCCCAGAACAGAAACAAAACATTTCCAGCTCTGAAGCAGCCCCGTCTGATCCAGTCTCTCTCTCCCCTGAGGGTAACCTCCATCCTGACACCTGACACCAAAGATAACTTAGCAAAGAGAAATGTTTAATGTGGGAAAATTGTCAAAGTTCATGAAGAAGCTGCAGTTTCTCCAAGTGCCTCTGTGATCTCTAGTTAACCCAGTTACTCAGAGACCAAGGAAAAGAGAGAGAGAGAGATTACTCATTGAATTCAGCCTCCTTGGAGGTTACATCCTTCCCATCCATTGCCTTTATTGCAGAGACCCAGAAGGACCTGTCAAATGAGAACAAGACAGGGACAGGGAGCAGGCTGATGTTTGCTCATCTGCCTGTGTTTGTGTACTAAAGGCAGTTTGGTATGTTGCTGTGTCTGGAAGTCTCTGAGTTCCCTTCTAAGAATTCCTGTAGGGAGCTGGGCAGTAGGGAAGGCTGTGAGTTGAACATAAAAGTTATTTGGGCTGGGTGCAATGGCTCATACCTGTAATTGTAGCACTCTGGGAGGGCAAGGCCAGTGGATTGCCCTGAGCTCATGGGTTTGAGACCAGCCTGAACCAGAGCGAGACCCTGTCTCTAAAAAAATAGCCAGGCACTGTGGTGGGTGCCTGTAGTCCCAGATTCCCAGATACTTGGGAGGTTGAGGCAAAAGAATTGCTTGAGTCCAAGAGTTTGAGGTTGCTGTGAGCTATGACACTACAGCACTCTACTGAGGGTGACAAAGTGAGACTCTATCTCAAAAAAAAAAAGTGTTCATAGGTAGTCTCACAGAGTTCTACTCAGCACCATTTTAAAGATGACTAGTCTAAGGGGTTCTAGAACCCACCTGATGTTTTACGTTAGTGTATAATTTGGCAAGATTCAAGTTCAAATTTCTTCTTGTTCCTAATAAAAGGTTTCTGATCATCTTACTTTTTTTTCTTTTCCTTTTTTTTTTTTTTCTTTTTTGAAACAGAGCCTCAAGCTGTTGCCCTGGGTAGAGTGCCATGGCATCCCAGCTCACAGCAACCTCCAACTCCTGGGCTTAAGTGATTCTCTTGCCTCAGCCTCCCAAGTAGCTGGGACTACAGGCGCCGGCCACAATGACCGGCTATTTTTTGGTTGTAGTTGTCATTGTTTGTTTGCCAGGCCAGGGCTGGATTCAAACCTGCCAGCTCTGGTGTATCTGGCTGGCGCCTTAGCCACTTGAGCTACAGGCGCCCAGCCATGTCATCTTATTTTTAAATGTCATTTGTAAGCGTATCCTTTCCTGCGTGATAAATGAGATTTTACCCTCTAACTGAACCCTTAGTATTCTCTTAATAAATAATCTAGATTGTCAGCATCCAAAATACTCCAGGGCTGTAAAATAGGCACTGTGTTAACTTCTTCAGGCCTCCAAGGTGCTATTAAAAATGTTATCACGGGGGAAGGGGAGAGCAGGCAGAGAGAGAAGGAGGGAGGGGGTGAGGGAAAGGAAAAGAAAAAATAAATAAAATAAAAATGTTATTGCTTCTCTGGGCGCAGTGGCTTATGCCTGTAATCCTAGAATTCTGGAAGGCTGAGGCAGGTGGATTGCTTGAGCTCAATAAGTTCAAGGCCTATCTGAGTAAGAGTGACAACCCATCTCTACTAAAAACAGAAAAACTAGCTGGGCATTATGGTGAGCGTCTGTAGTCCCAACTACTCAGGAAGCTGAGGCAAGAGGATCACTTGAGCCCAAGAGTTTGAGGTTTCTGTGAGCTATGATTAGGGTGAACAGACGTCCCGCTTTTCAACAATTTGTCCTGCGTCCTGTGGCGTTTTAAAAAAGTCCCGATTTTTGGATAGAATGCACGAATGGGCTGGAGAACAAGAAAGGAATATACGGTTTTCGGCTGCCATGTGGCTATTTCGCCAGAATATGAGTTTTATATTATTTTTGTTAATTTTATAATGTTAAACTGTAATTATAACAAATAATTGCTGAGAAGTGATTATGGAGAACTGCTTATCAAAATTTGCATTGTTGTCAGGCCCTGCCCCGCCCCTGGGCATGTTGTCTCGCCTTACCAATGTTAAAATCTAGTCATCCTAGCTATGATGACACTTTGGAACTCTACCCAGGGAAACCCAGTAAGATCCTGTCTCACACACACACACACACACAAAAAAAAAAAAAAAGGAAGAAAGAAAGAAATGTTATTACTTCATACCTATCTCATAATAGAAGTTTAAACCTTAGTGACAATCTTTCTCTCATGGTGTGTGCACATGGAGGTGAAGGCTCAAGGACAGTTGGTGAACTTGATCTAGATCCTATGTCAACCCTTTCAGTAAAGGCAAAATATAAGTCTTTTAGCCAGGGGCTAGGTTTGAACCCACCACCTCCAGCATAGGGGGCCAGCGCCCTACTCCTTTGAGCCACAGGTGCCACCCTACAAGTCTTTTTTTTTTTTGCAGTTTTTGGCCAAGGCTGGGTTTGAACCTACCACCTCCAGGATATGGGGCCTCCGCCCTACTCCTTGAGCCACAGACACCACCCCAAATACAAGTCTTTAGTCTTATAAACTGTAAAGCCTAAAAGATACTGAATCGTCCAGAATGAATCAGTAGCTAAGACAGTGTTATTAGATGCAATAACTTAATCATTGCTGGAAGGATGAAATCCTGGCAGATGTTGATTAAAAATGGGTACATTCAATGCACAGTTTTGTTTTTGGTTTTTTTGAGAGAGCTAATTTTTTTATTTTTTGTAGAGAAGGGCATCTCACTATGTTGCCCAGGCTGATCTCAAACTCATAGCCTCATGTGATCATCCCACTTCAGCCTCCTAGCGTGCTAGGATTACAGGCATGAGCCACCATGCCCAGGCTAATGCTTATTTTATGACAACATTTCTAATACTGTACCAACACGAATGTTAACCTAGCAGCCACCTATTAAATATATATGTTGTGATTACACAGAGAAAACTACAAGTTGTCATTTGTTACCATTGATAGCTACTGAAGTTTGTGCTAACATCTTGAATTCATAGGTTCAGTCTATTATTTGCAATTTGAGTAGAAAGATGATATTCTCAATGGCTAGTTTTTAAAATACACCTATAATAATAAGGGATTATGCATGAATATATGGGCAGCATAAATAGTAGGTTTACTTCAGATCGTGTACAACTAATCGTGTTCTGGTAAATGTTTAACAACTGGTGGTCTAAGGGAAGAAAGCCCCGATTTGTCCCATTTGCCAAGTTCTATAGTGCAAATATTCCTACTGGGGCTGATTTTAGGCTACCAATGTGGTGTTACGAAATGCAAAATTGGGAGGAGGTATGGACAGTTGGCTTTGTGAGGTATATGGGCCAATCCTCCACAATACTGCTTACAATGTCTGGAAGACCACTTGGGTAATGCCTGATTAAATCTTGTTATGATACTAAAGGAAATACGGGCAAATTTTTTGGCAAGGTCCAAGGCAGAGACATGTGACGTACATTGAATTTCCATTCAACTCCCCCACAATTTTAATTTTTTTTTTTTTTTATAGAAACAGGGTCTCATATTACTCAACCTGGTCTCAAACTTCTGGCCTCAAGCAATCCTCCTGTGTTGGCCCCTCAAAGTAGCTAGGATAACAGGCTTGAGCCACTGTGTCCAGCCACTCCCTCACAATTCTCACTGGCCAATGAACTGGTAGTGGAAACATTTAAAAGTTGACTTGTGGCCAGGCATGATGGCTCATGCCTGTAATCCTAGCACTCTGGGAGGCCAAGGTGGGTGGATTGCCCTGAGCTCACGAGTTCAAGATTGGCCTGAGCATGAGCGAGACCCCCACACACCATCTCTTAAAAAAAAAAAATAGCTGGGCGTTGTGGCAGGTGACTGTAGTCCCAGCTCCTTGGGAGGCTGAAGCAAGAGAATCACTTGAGCCCAAGAGTCTGAGGTTGCTGTGAGCTGTGATACCACGGCACTCTACCAAGGGTGACAAAGTGAGACTCTGTCTCAAAAAAATAAAAAATAAAAGTTGATCCGCAAACTTCAGCCCACTCTTCCCTTACTACTGCAGTCAAGGAGGTCCCATGTTCCTAACAACGCAGATAAGAGATGAAGCCTGTATCCAGCTACTTCCATGAATGTCTGTGCCCATTAACCTACACTGGACAGGTACCATTCTTCAGTTAGCTTCTATTGCCTGAGAAACTATCTGATACAGAATTGTTTTTTGTTGCCCTTGGTAGAGTGCCATGGCGTCACAGTTTGCAGCAACCTCAAACTCTTGGGCTTAAGCAATTCTTTTGCCTCAGCCTCCCAAGTAGCTAGGACTACATGTACTCACTACAATGACCAGCTATTTAGAGACAGGATCTCGCCCTTGCTCAGGCTGGTTTTGAACTCACGAGCTCAGGCAATCCACCCTCCTCTGCCTCCCAGAATGCTAGGATTACAGGCATGAGCCACCTCACCTGGCCCAGAATGGTTTTTTTTTTTTTTTTTTGAGACAGAGCCTCAAGCTGTCACCCTGGGTAGAGTGCTATGGCATCACAACTCACAGCAACCTCCAACCCCTGGGCTCAAGCAATTCTCTCGCCTCAGGCTCCCAAGTAGCTGGGACTACAGGCGTCGGCCACAATGCCTGGTTATTTTTTGGTTGCAGCCGTTTTTGTTTTTTGGCGGGCCTAGGCTGGATTTGAACCCTCCAGCTCAGGTATACGTGGCTGGTGCCTTAGCTGCTTGAGCCACAGGCGCCAAGCCCAGAATGTTTTAAAACAACAATTTATCATTATCTCTCTGCAAGTTAGCTAGGCTCAGCTGGGGAGTTCTGCTGCTTCTTACTTAGGGTTTCACCTGTGGTTGTGGTTCAATGGAGGCTGGGGTTGGGATCCTTAGGGAGCTTGACTGGGATTAAACTAGAGATGGGTTTTTTTCTGGCATGCCCACGCTCATCCACAGGTGTCTGGCAGTTCCATGCTCATCCTCACTCTACAGCTGTCTCCATGTGGCCTCTCTTCCCAGTAGAATGGCCAGACTTCTTATGTCATGAATGGCTTTAAATATATATTGGAAACTACCAGGATTTCCGAAGGTTCAGGCTGAAAATTGTCACAGCGTTGCTCCTGCCATGCTTCCTTGGTTAAAGTGGGTTCTGGAATCATGCAGAGTCAGAGTGGAAGGTGAGTCTCCAAGGCTGTGATTATCAGGAGGGAAGAGACATTGGGGGACCTTTTTGGAGACTGGCTACCACCTACCACAGTAAGAAAAACATCTTTGTCATGTTCAGCCACTTAGATTGCAGGAGTAATTTGTTCCCTTGGCAAAAACCTAGTCTAATTGGACTAATCCAGCAATTGGTACTGTATTAGTGAAGATAAGCTAGTCCCTGGGGTTCTGATGCCACATCCATTGGTGACTCAGGGGTTCAGGCTCCTTGCCTTCTGTTGGAAGATTACCCAGAACATGTTGCTTCTAGCTAACTGGGGTGGAAGAAAGTACTTCTTGGCCAGAACTAGTGACTTGTCCCCCACCTCAACTACAGGCAGGATGAGAAATTGGGGGGACCACATGGATACTTGGTAGTTAGTAAATGTCTCTGGCATAAAGTTATGTGGGGTTCTTGGCTTCTTATCTTCCTCCTTTCCCCATATCTCATCCTCTTTAACAAATTTAAAAGAAAGAAAAGGAGGAAAGAAGTAGGAAAGGAAGGAAAATGGAAGGAATATCAGAAAGAATTTACTCTATAGATGTAACATACAACCACTAAAACTACTAACAAAACAAAACTATTAACAAATACTGCTAAACAATCACTATTAACAAAGGACAGTAATAGCAGAGGCTTTCGCTGCGTTTTTAACCAGTCTTTTTTTCTTTTTAATCAGCAATGATAAGGAAACTAAACCAGATTAAGTGCTATCATGTAGGAGGTGCAAAGGCAAACACGGGGAAAGGAGTGATTGAAGAGCACTTCAGAAAGCTTGGTGCATTCCAATCAGCAGGGCCTGATTACTCACAGCCCAGGGTACTTAAGGAATTGGTAAATGCAATTGCAAGACCACCAGCCTTTATTTTAGAAAAGGAAGGAGGTTGAGCAGGAGAAAATTTTGACAGGTAGAATCAGCAGACGAAATATCTGTTTTTTAAAATAGGAGAAAGGACAGCTGTAGTAATTATAGACTATTCAGCCTATCTCGCATACCTGGGAAAGACACACGAACAAATGATCAAACAATCAATTTGCAACCATCTAGGAGAGCACAAGGTACTGGGTAGTAATCAACATGATTTTGTGAAGTACAAATGATGCCAGATCAATTTAATTTTGTCTATGATAGAGTGATGAGCCTGGCAGAAGAGGGGAAAGCAAAAGCCACAACTGTACTTTGACTGAAGTGTATTTTGGTTGTTGTTGTCTAAAATTAAAAAAAATTTTTTTTTTATCCTGGCTTGGCGCTTATACCTCGAGCGGCTAGGGCACCAGCCACGTACACCTGAGCTGGCAGGTTCAAATCCAGCCCAGGCCTGCCAAACAACAATGACAAACTACAACCAAAAAATAACTGGGTGTTGTGGTGGGCGCCTGTAGTACCACCTCCTTGGGAGGCTGAGACAAGAGAATCTTTTAAGCCCAAGTATTTGAGGTTGCTGTGAACTGTGATGCCACAGCATTCTACGGAGGGTGACATAGTGAAACTCTGTCTCAAAAAAAAAAAAAAATTCTGTCCTCTGGCATTTCAGTATTATGATGCTACTCAGAAAAACAGTTGGGTGGGCATGACTCTGGGTGAGCCACTCAAAGTGGTAAAAACATTCTGCTCCAGGTTGATACAGATGTTGATAGTAGTTATTATTATCTTAATTGATATGGACAGAGATGAGAGTAGTGAAGAAGACGTTGAGGTAGAAATAGCATTTTTTACCCTGATGGGAAATAGAAAGGAAAATAGACATAAAAACCAATCTAAAAGGCAGGGCACAGTGACTCACACCTGTAATCTTAACACTATCTGAGGCCGAGGTGGGTGGATTGCTTGAGTAGGATTCAAGATCCCTTGCCAGAGCAAAACTCCATTTCTACCCTAAGTAGAAAAATTAGCTGGATATGATGGCTGGCACCTGTAGTCCCAGCTACTAAGGGAGCTGAGACATGAGGATTGCTTGAACCCAAGAATTTGAGGTTGCTCTGAGCACTGATGATGCCATGGCACTCAACCCTAGGATGACAGAGTGAGACACTGTTTCAAAAAACCCCAAAAAAACAACAATAAGAAAACCCCCTGAAAAGCAATCTAAGAGGTCCAACAGCTAAGTAACATGAGATCCAAAAATGGAGAACAGATTAAACAGTATAAAGGGATATAAGAAAAATAACTAGAAAAATTACATAAGACAATTTCTTAGAAAAGGACACATATCTTTACATTCAGAGACCCACTACATGCCCGCTATGATAAATGGGGAAAATAGTCTACTTGGACACAAAATTTTAGAACTATGAAAGTAAATAAGTTTCCAAAAGCTTCCAAAGACAAAAATTAGGCCACCTATAGAGGAATGTAAATTGAGCGGCCAAATTCTCATTAACATTTCTGGCTGCTAGGAGATAATAGAGTAGTCCTTTCTATTCTGGGGGAAATTGAATTTGAAACTAATTTTCATATACAGCCAACCTATCAGTCAACTGGGCAGTTCACACAAAGTAGGACTTAGAAAATTTACTTTCTGGGCCACTATCTTAAGTTATTTGTTAAAGGAGCAGGCTAAAACAGTAGTATGAAGAAGTTATCCAAAGAACAGTAAGACAAGAGGTCCTTCTAATACAAAAAAGGAAAGTAGAGTGTAACACAAATCATCATTTTAGAGAAGGACAAAAAGTTCCAAAGGAAAAAAGTCTGGGACAAAGAACTTCATGCAGTTCATAGTGGGATTAAGAGAACAGCAACAACAACAACAAAAAAAAAACTTTTGAGACAAGATAAAGCATATACTCAGTCAATAAAATGATATTTATTTTTAAAAAAACAGATAGGCAATTAAGAATTCCAGAAAAAACAAAAAGTTACTTGAGAATGGTATCCAATTTTAAAAAAATAACAAAATTTTGTATAATTTTCAGGAATTTGGGGAGTATAAGAAAAAGACTAGTATATGGCACTAAAATGCTTTTCTTTAAATAGATGAGGGTTATGACTCTGTCCTCATAGAAAGGGATATTGCATTCCTGACTTTCTGCCTCGCTCAGCAATACACAATATTGATATAGCTTTAATAATGTAATTACTCTGGTTTTTGTTTTTAAACTATAGTCACCATGCTGTACATTAGACCCCAGAACTTATTCATCTTATAACTAGAAGTTTGTACCCTTTGACAAATATCCCTTGTAGTCAACCTAAAGACAAAGAAAGAAAGATCTTAGTTATGTTGCAAAAAAGGGCAAACATTAATCTTCATAATGTAAAAGTATAACTGACAAAAGGTGGGAAGTGAAAAGTGAAATATAAAGAGGGATGGTATCACTGATCCTGCAGCTCCTATATGAAGAAAAAGTCAGGATACTGACTTTGAGTTCCTTCCTTCCTTCCTTCCTCACTTTGTCCATTTGGGTAGAGTGCTTTGGCATCATAGCTCATAGCAACCTCAAATTCTTGGGCTCTGTGATCCTCTTGTCTCAGCCTCCTGGGTAGCTGGGATTACAGGCACCCACCACAATACCCAGCTGTTTTATAGCAGTCTGCCTCTGGCTCAGGCTGGTCTCAAACCGGTGAACTCAGGTAATCCACCCACATTGGCCTCCCAGAATGCTAGGATTACAGGCGTGAGCCACTGTGCCTGGCCCATTGTATTTTCATTTGTTAAGATATAGTCTCACTCTGTTGTTCTGGTTAGAGAGCAATGGTGTCATCTTAGCTCACTGCAACCTCAGCTTCTAGTCTCAAGTGATCCTCTTGCATCAGCCTCCTAAGTAGGTGGAACTCTAGGCATGTACCACGCCTGGCTAATTTTTTTTTTTTTTTTTTATGGAGACAGAATCTCAGTAAGTTGCCCAGCCTGGTTAAACTCTTCGCCTCAAGTGATTCTCCTGCCTTGGCCTCCCAAAGTGCTAGATTTACAACTCTGAGTCACTTCACCAGCCTGACTTGAATTTTTGAAATGAAAAATTAAGGTATAAATAACTATTTAAACTTACAAGGGCAACCACAACAAAACTTAAAAATAATGGTGTGACCATTCAACACTGGAAGAATTGGGTGGAAGAAGAAGATAACACAAATGAACAAAATTCTTATCTTTTGTACCTAGAGGGCATTAGATAACCAAGAAGTTAGAAAAGGAATGGTTTTCTAAGCATGTCATATATTCAAAGCAGACATTAGTCATGAGTAATTTTTTATAGGCAGACCTGTGTGGGGGTGGGAGTGGTGATCTCAGAGCACAGGTGCAGATAATCTACAGAGATTATCTTAAGGACACATTATGGTGCTTCTGGTCTGGCAGCCATGGCATTTTTTTCCACTCTTTTATCCACACCCAGTTAAGATTGTATTTGCAAACTTAAAGTCATATTTGCTTTAATGCTCTCTTAAATTTTTCTCAGAATTATCTCTAATATTTTATAGAGTACTGTCCCCAAAATTAATAGCATGATACATGGCTGGGTGGCTTTTCCGTAGTGTTTTATATTGTCTTTCAATTCTGTTCCAAAATAATATATTCTCAGGATTGTCTCCCCCCGCCCCCACCAAAAGAAAGTTCAGATGACCTTGTCATAGAATAAGAACAATTTCAAAGTTATAAGTCTAAAAATTGAAATAACAATGTAAAAGTCACTTGAATCACTTCTACATTCAAACTTAAATAACACTTAAATAACAGCCTGGTTTACAAGCTGCTGTTAAATGATGGCAGGTGCAAGGAAAGCCTTGCTGCAACTCAGTAAGTGGAGTCCAAAACCTTCAGTCAAATCACATCAGAGCCAACTTAGTGCAAAGTTAATGAAATGACTCAGGTCATCTAGCTGCAAGAGTACAGGAACCAATCACCAAACTTGTCACCTCCAAATTCCTGCTATCAAAGAGTGTGTCATCACACATTCCAGTATAGTTCTGATTACCAGCTAATGTGCCGTGTTCCGTAGCCACACAGATAAACACAGTTGCCATTCACACTGCCTGCTAGCTTTGAAATCACGTAGTTCTTGATTACTCTTGGCAGGAGTTAAATCACTTCAAATTTTGCACAAAACTGGGACTTTCTTACTAGGACAATTATACTATTTCAAATGTTCATCATTCTAATTTATCTTAAATATGAGCATATTGTAAAAGAGCAGTGATTATAAAAAAAAAAGGTTTTGGGTGAAGGAACCTATTTACAGCTAGAAGAACTAAAAACAAAATGTTTAAAAGAAAATTTTTTTTTTTTTTTAAACAGAGTCTCACTCAGTTGACCTGGGGTTGAGTGCCATGGTGTTAAAGCTCGCAGAAACCTCAAACTCTTTTTTTTTTTTTTTTTTTTTTGAGATGGAGCCTCAAGCTATCCCCCTGGGTAGAGTGCCATGGCATCACAGCTCATAGCAACCTCTAACTCCTAGGCTCAAGCGAGTCTTTCCTGCCTCCGCCTCCCAAGTAGCTGGGACCACAGGCGCCCACCACAACGCCCGGCCATTTTTTGGTTGCAGCCATCATTGTTGTTTGGCGGGCCCGGGCTGGGGATTTGAACCCACTACCTTAGGTGTACGTGGCTGGCGCCTTAGCCGATTGAGCCACAGGTGCCGAGGCGAAGAAACCTCAAACTCTTGGGCTCAAGTGTTCCTCTTGCCTCAGCCTTCCAAATACCTGGGACTGCAGGCTCCCATCACAATACCTGGCTATTTTATTAATTATTATTATTTTTTTTTTTTTTAGGGAAAAACTGGGTTTGTCACAGGAGGCTATTTTATTTTTATTTTTATTTTTTTAGAGACAGAGTCTCACTTTGTCACTCTCTGTAGAGTGCTGTGGCAACATAGCTCCATCATAGCTCATAGCAACCTCAAACTCCTGGTCACAAACAATTCTCTTGCCTCAGCCTCTCAAGTAGCTGGGGCTACAGGCCCCCAGTAGCCACAATGCCTGGCTACTTTTGGAGACAAGGTCTTGGTCTGGCTCAGACTGATCTCGAAACCCGTGAGCTCAGGTAATCCACTAACCTTGGCCTCCAGAGTGCAAGGATTATAGGCATAAGCCACTGCACCCAGAAAAAGGAAAATCTTCACATAAATCCACAGTTCACATCATATTGACTAAGGAAAAGTAGAAAGGTGTTCCTCTAATATCTGGACAAGATAAAGATGTTAACTTTACCACTTCTATTCAGCATAGTACTGGAGGTCCTACCAGATTAATTAGACAAGAGAACAAAATCTTAGGGTGTCCAAATTAAAAAGAGGAAGTAAATTGTCCGTATTTACAGATGACATGATCTTCTATAGAGGAAAATCTAAGGACACCACTGAAAGACTGTTAGAACTGATAAATTCGGTAAAGTTTCAGGTTACAAAATCAATATACAAAATCAGTACCATTTCTATATGCCAATAGTGAACTACCTGAAAAAGATATAAAGAAAGAAATCTCATTTATAGTAACTACAAAAATTACCTAGGAATAAATTTAATCAAGAAGGTAAAAGATCTCTTCAATGAAAACCATACAATATTGGGGCGGCGCCTGTGGCTCATAGGAATAGGGTACCAGCCCCATATACTGGAGGTGGTGGGTTCAAACCCAGCCCTGGCCAAAAACTGCAAAAAACAAACAAACAAATAAATTATACAATATTGATAAAAGAAATTAAGGTGGACACAAATAAATGGAAAGATAGGCTGTGTTTATGTTCTGAAAAAATTAATATTGTTGAAGTGTCCCTACTACCCAAAGTGATCTACTGATTTGTTGCAATCCCTATCAATATCTCAATGGCATTCTTCACAAAAATAATAAAAAGAAAAATTCTAAAATCTATATGGAACCACAAAAGTCCCCGAATAGCTAGAACAATCTAGAACATTGTTATCAATAACAACAACAACAACAACAACAAAACAAAGCTGGAGTCATCGCCTACCTAACTTCCAAATATACTGTACAAAGCTATAGTAACCAAAACAGCATGGCATTGATAAAACAACAGATACATAGAGCAGTGGAATAGAACAGAGAACACAAAAATAAATCCACACCTAGCTAATTGATTTTCAATAATAGTGCCAAGAATACACTTTAGAGAAAGCATGAAACTAGACTCCTATCTGTCACCATTTACAAGAATCAACTTAAAATGGATTAAAGACTTAAATGTAGAACCCCAAACTGTAAAACTACTAGAAGAAAACATAAAAGAAATACTTAGTGACATTGGTATGGGCAAAGATTGTTTTGGATAAGAACTCAGAAGAATAGATAACAAAAGTAAAAATAGACAAATGGGAAAACAGCAAACTAAAAAGCCTCTAAACAATAAAGGAAAGGATCAACAGATTTAAAAAGACAACTTAAAGGGCTTGGTGCCTGTAGTTCAGTGAGTAGGGCACCGGCCACATACACAGAGGCTGGTGGGTTTGAGCCCCACCTGGTCCTGCTAAACAGCAATGACAACTGCACCCCAAAATTATCCCTGTGTTGTGGTAGGCACCTGTAGTCCCAGCTACTCGGGAGGCTGAGGCAAGAGAATCACTTAAGCCCAAGAGTTTGAGGTTGCTGTGAGCTGTGACTCCACTGCACTCTACTGAGGGGTGCTGACTCTGTCTCAAACCCCTCCCCCCAAAACCCAAAAAAACCCTGTAGAATGGGAGGATTTTTGTAAACTATGTATCTGACAAGGAGTGTATGTGCAAAATACATAAGGAACTCAAACAACTCAATACAAAAAAAAAAAAGAAAAGAAAAGCAATTTATTTCAAAAAAATGAGTAAAAGACCTTAATAGATATTTATCAAAAGATATACGAATGACTAATGGGTATTTGAAAAACACTCACTAATCATCAGAGAAATGCAAATCAAAACTGAAATGAGATATCACTTCATGCCTGTCAGAATTGCTCTTGTCAAAAAGACAAAAACCAACAAATGCTGGCGTGAATGTAGAGAAATGGGAACCCTTATATGTTATTGATGGGAATGTAAATTAGTGTGCCCAGTATGGAAAACCATATGGAAGTTCCTCACAAAACTAAAGGTAGGACTACCACACGATCCAGCAATTCCACTACTGAGTAGCCAAAGAAAATGACATCAGTACATTGAAGACATAGCTACACTCCTAGGTTCACTGCAGCATTATTCACAATAACCAAGATAAGGAATCCATCTCCATGTCCAACAACGGGTGAATAGATTTAAAAATAGTAGTATATACACACAGTGGAAAATTATTTTGTCATAAGTATAATGAAATCCTGTCATTTGCCACAACATAGGTGAACCTGGAGGGACATGTATGTTAAGCGTAATAAGCCAAACACAGAAAGACGACTACTGCACGATCTCACACATTTACGGAATTTTAAAAAGCTGATCTCAGAGAAGTACAAAGCGGTTACCAGAGGCTAGGGGGAGAGAGGGGGATAGGAAATGTAGGGATAGGGGGGAGATTGTTTAGTGGGTACAAAATTATAGTTAGGAGGAATAATTTTTTGTGTTCTATTGCACAGTAGGGCAACTATAGCTAACAATATTGTGTTGTGTATCTCAAAAGAACTCGAAGAGAGGATTTCTTTCTTTCTTTCTTTTTTTTTTTTTTTTTGAGACAGAGCCTCAAGCTATCCCCCTGGGTAGAGTGCCATGGCATCACAGCTCATAGCAACCTCCAACTCCTGGGCTCAAGCGAGTCTCCTGCCTCTGCCTCCCAAGTAGCTGGGA
>CAUYQV010072144.1:0-38501 GCA_963574575.1 Galagoides demidoff | reverse complement strand
AAAACTCTCATCCAACTGGCTAACATAGCCATCATGTCTTTCTCATAATTGTTGTGTTAAGACATTTATATTCAACCTTTAGACAAATTCACATGTACCCTAATAGGATAAATTATAGGCACGATCCCCACAATATCATTCTCTTCACCCATCATCCCCCCTCTGCTCCCCGCTCTCTTTTCCCCGTAGTCTAGGGCTCCATTTGGATTGTAGCTTTCTGAAGATAGCTAACAATTAGTTTCATAATAGTGTTGAGTACCTTGGATACTTTTTCTTCCATTCTTGAGATACTTTGCTAAGGAGGACATTTTCCAGCTCCACCCATGTAAACATGAAGGAGGCAAAGTCTCTATCTTTCTTTGTGGCTGTGTAGTATTCCATGGTGTACATATACCACAATTTATTGATCCATTCATGGGTTGATGGGCACTCGGGCTTCTTCCATGACCTAGCGATTGTGAATTGGGCTGCAATGAACATTCTGGTACAGATATCTGTATTATAGCGTGATTTATGGTCTTCTCGATATATACCTAACAGAGGAATTACAGAATCAAATGGTAGATCTATATTTAGATCTCTGAGTGTTCTCCATGTTTTTCCAAATTGCTACCTCTTATCTTTTTTTTTGCAGCTTTTGGCTGGGGCTGGGTTTGAACCCGCCACCTCCAGCATATGGGGCCAGTGCCCTACTCTTCTGAGCCACAGACATTGCCCCTGTCTTTTTCTTTTAAAACTGTTTGTGGAGTAGGGAAAGAATTATTCTTTCTGAGAGTGAAACTATATCCTAGCATTTTTGGACTCTTGCTCTGATTAATTCACCAGATACTTACCAGTAAAAGAAATGCAGTCCTAACCTCCATCCCACCTATAAACATTTCATGAAATGTGCTGAAATATCTTAGTGAGAGAAAAATAAAACCAATGGAGAATTGCCTGTCAAGATAGAAAATGTCAATATTTTGTGGGCGGCTGGCAATACTCACTTTATCCATTTCCTGTTTGAAAGTGGCAAACACTTCGTTGCTCTTTGTCAGTGTGCTCTGGAATTCTTCAAACCTTCCGGAGTAGAGTGTAAGCTGCCAACAGGGGGAAGGGGAGAGCTATTTTAGGGCCGCTTTCAGAATACATGCAGGACAAAACAACATGTCATTGTTCGTTATTTGGGAAGAAAAATGACCTTTCACCAAAGGAATTCTCAGGACGATGTTAGGAACGTGTTATTTTGTTTACTACAAGATCAGCCTAGGCCAGCGAGCGTGAGTCAAGAAAAATGACATAAAGGAAATACAGCAAGAAACTAGGAAAACAAAAAGTACAAAATGACATAAAATATACCGTCATCCTTTCATTGTATCATAAACTTGTATCAAGTGCCTGAGTATTCACGGGGCACTGAGCATGTGTGCAGAGTATATATACAAAAGTATTTAGCACTGGGATCCTGCTTCTAAGGGACCTCTACTTCTCACGGAAAGCCATTCTTAAAGATAACTTGACTATAGGACAGTGGCTACAAAGTGCCACGTCAGTTAAGGACAGCAGGTGATCAGAAAAGGTGAGCATGGCAGGTGATCATGTGAACCCCACGTTTGTGGGGAAGGTGAGCCTTGAGTTTGGTCTTTAAGGAGAGGAGCAGACAGACAAATAATCAAGGAAATGCAGGCTGCACACGGACGAGCCCTGCCCCCATTATGCAGGTTGTGCCCCTCTTCAAGCAATTGCCATTTCTGCTTTAGACATCATTGTCTTACATGCTTAGGAATAGCAGTCCCCTTTCCATTAAAATCAGCTTGTTACACCAACTTTCTACTGATGGAAGGAAGGGGTCTTGAGGAAGAGATGTCTTTCTTTAATTTGCACAAAAGCATCGCATGGCTTAGTACCACTGTGTATGTGGCTCACCAGAAGGATATACAGAAGATCCTCTGTGTCTCCACGTCCTTAACCCCAACACTGCATTTGGGGCGGCAATGGGGCAGGGCAGGGCAGGAAAGTGTGTAAATACTTGGTTGTTAGTGACAGTAATAAAATAATAAAATCTTGCTTTTGAAGATAATGTTAGGGTAGCATGTTTTGAGTGAGTGGAGATTTCGTGTGGATGATTCACATTAATAAAACCTCCATTTTCAAACGAGTCTTTGGTTCTCTTGAGTGGTTAGACCAGTACCAAGTTCTCACATGGGCACAAAAAAATCCCATGTGAAGAAGCAAACTTTTGGCGTCCAGCAATGAACAAGAACCTGCAGCTGCACTGCTGGACAGGAAGGGCACCTGCTGACCAACTGTAGTGCCAGTGGGACCGGCTTTTGTACAGAGAAAACCTGACTGGGAGCTGGCAGGGAATACGTGTGAATCAGACAATCCCTAGACCCTAGAAAACTGCTTATCTAGAATGATTTCTTCCCCAGTAATTCAGAATAGTACAGGTTGTACTGCAGTCAACAACAATAACAAAATGATAACTCCTTTCCACAGAATATTTCTCACCCAAGAAAAGTCAACAATGGCAGCTGACCATTCTTTTGAAGTTACTCATTGGCGATGTATATAACAGAACTGAAATTCATTTCTCATGGTTCTTTGGCATACAGATTGAAGAAGACAGAATAAAGAGGTACGAGGGAATTCAAGACTGGGAGGCTGGCCCAAGGTTTACAAATACACACACACTGACACACACACGCAGTGCACAAAACAGTGTTTACTCTTGTGTGGAACATACTCTGACATTCTATGTGTTTCATGTTTTTTCAACATACTGGCTGGGGTCTGCTGAATTGATTTCAGGTCCCATGAATGGGTCAAGCTCTTAGTTTGAGAAATTCTGCCCCAGGGTAAATGCTTGTGGGGCTGGCTACCTGCAATGCCCATTATCCATTGGCCCAGGGTGGGAACAACTCCCCCAGTGGATCTGATTATCCACTTGTTCACTTGTATTCTCTGCCAAGAACACAAAACTTCTTCATGTGTATTCTTGGCCAAGTCTCTTCTGTTCACTTTTTTCTTACTTCTTCCTCATTCTTTTTCTAACTTATTAGTAATTCCAGCAGAATTACAGAGGGGCCTCAGATCCCGTGGTGTCCTGAACTGGTCCCCCCTCGTGCAGCTCTGCTTTTTTTCCCATTTGACCTTTCTGCCAGGGGGTAAACCTGTGTGGCTGACACATTTCTTAGATAACTAACCCTAACGTTCTACTCATATAGTAACTTATTAGATATTCACTTATTGGATATTTGCTAGGTAGTGTTTTCCTCTGACTGTCGTGCTGACAGGATGCGCGCCTGGTTGGACGTGTCATGTTCCCACTCTCACGCTGGTATTTCAGAGAGGTGTGGAAGGGACATGCAGAGGTCATGTGTAGTATTGCCCCTGCCAGGAGCAGAAATAGGTACAACCAATTCTATGGTTAGAATGATAATAATTGCCTCAATATTTCACTTTTAAACGAGCCCAGCAACAAACACATTCTTTGAACTGAGCAGCACATTTTAATTATAAACATTCATAGAGTGTAGGAACCCGTGTCCTGGTTTGTCATAGAGCACCTGTGAGATGTGGTCTGAGAGTAAGTCCTGTCACAAGACTAGTCACAGAGGGCTCCGCTCATCCTGTGTCGGCCTGGTGAAGGGTTCAGATGTTAAAGACCATGATTACACACTTTAAACAATTTCCTGACTGGCCTTTCCCCTGGGGTAGTATTTTGTGGCTGGAGTCAGACACTGCTGACTCTCCACATCTACTACTGTCTTCATTCTTATTGATCCAATGAACACTCTATTTGTAGTGACAATTGTAACCCATTGATCATCTCTGACACTTACTCTATTGCCTCGGTTTGTATAATTGAAAGCCAGACATCTCTTCCCTAGGTGACAAACGTGCCCCCAACCGGCAAGCAGTTGTCTTGTGACTGAAAAGTGACTTTTGTCTAGGAAAACAACACATGATGTCTTTAATAAGCATCTTGCTCAGATCTTAAAAATGGGATGAAGGACTTGGCCTCCTGCCATTGGAGACTGTATGAAACCCAGGGAGGTGCTAGGCCAAATAACCTGGGGTGGAGGTTGTTTTTTTTTAAGATGTAAACATTTAAAAAATACCATAAAGTTCATGTGCAGTTTACTACATTAAACTATTTTAAATTGCACACAAACTTTATGGACATCCCGTATAATGTTAATACTTTTTATGGGGAACTTGTTTAAACATTATTACACATACGGACTTGAGATCTCTATTTTCTTCCTGATGTATAACTAATTATTGCAGTTTTGAAAGGGCCTTGGAGATAAAAGAGGAAGACAAAGGAGGGCCCTTGTAACTAGCAAAGCTGCCTGTGTGGAATAAGCAGAGAAGAAGACACAGTCCCCTTTGCTTAGGGCCACACCGCTCCTGCTCTGGAGTTCTCTGTGTTCACAGACTGGAGCTGAATGGAGCCATGAGATCAGGTTTTCCAGGGGTTTTCAACATTTTTGCTCATATTTTTTCATATGAACCCTTACCTAGGAGATGCTGGCTCGTGCGCTCATTAATGGTTTGCACTTTTTTTGGCATCATCATCACTAGATCGTGAGTTCAGTTAGGCAGAGGTTTCCCTCTCTCCTCTTGATTACTCGGTCTCCAAACCTAGAACCATGCCTGGCACTTAGCAGGTGCTTGATAAATACTGCTTGAGTTCATTATGCTTTTTATGGGCCAGACACTGAGCCGAGTGCTTTGTGTGTATCATTTGAAAACAAATTGCATATATTACACATTCATTTAGTTGCTTTTCTTTCAAACATTTAAACATGAATAAATGTCACCCACAGATGCTAAGCAAGAGTGGATCTAATGTCAGGTAGATGGCAGCGGCTGCCTATGTGCTGTTGTTTTGAAAACACTGAACTGTAATGGGCCTCTCAGAGATTGGAGGCCTCCAGCTCGAAATCACTGATTCATCACAGCAGCTTCACTCTGCAGACAAGGACGTTTAGGCCCAGCGAGGTTTAGGTGAGACCCACAGGGCCACACAGCTTTTCAGGGGAAGAGTTAGGAATCTGCTGGAACATGGGCTCAGGGATGGACAGGACTGATAGCAAGTCTAGAATCTAGGCAGATGTTTTATCAGGTTTGAGGCGGTGCAGGTGGGAAATTGGATCACACTTTTATATTCTTATTACAGGTCATTAAAGGCCTAGATTGTCATGCCAACTGAAGGAGTCACTCTGCAACCCCGAGTTTAACCATATTAATCTCCTCTTCCTTTAGCACGGGGGAGTAGAGACTGTGTGTCACAGATATGTGAACAGGGCACTACTCCAGGCAGGGTCCACCGTCCCCCTCCAGGCTCTGTGCTGTGAATGGGGCAGAACCATGGCTTAATTCTTGGGGCTCTTTCCTGCAGATGGCGGGGCCACACCTCCTCTCCCCTGCCTGCCTCCTCTTGCAATAAGGGCACGGTGAGTGACTGCCTCAGGGACATCTTAAGTTTGTCACTCTGTACCCTCCCATTCTATTAATAGTCAGAAACATGATAGCTCTAACCTTTGTGTAACTAGTACTTCAAAACTGTTCCTACGTATTATCAGAGAATAGATCATACTGGGGAAAAATTGATTGTTTTTCCCATACACATTGCAAAAGGATGCATTAAGAAGCAAGATATGACGATGTCCTCTCTGCTTTTGTCTATGGAAGGGTATAATTTGCTTTTTTCTTTTACAGTGAACAAATATTCAGCAGTCAGTGCATCAACATTTACAAATCTTAAGTTAATTCTGCCTAATTTGGGAGGCTTATGCTTTCCTCACCTTTTCCAATTTTTCTCTACGTGATCACACAGTCATTTTAGCATTTGGGCATGTCCCCTGGCAGTGGAAATGTGGCCCATGACAGGATGGTTCTCCTGGAACCCACAGGGACTATTTGCCAGGAAGGGCCAAGTCCCAAAGCCAGGGGGAGATGGATTGGCCTGGTTTGTGCGCAGTGTCAGCTGTGGCGTGAGGCTTTTTATTTTTTTGAGTCTGAAACAGGACTCCCCGGAGTCTAATTGAAGCCCACAAATGACAGCCAGAAGCCAAATCAAAATGGTATCTGACTTGCCAGCCCCTTCTTGTCATTCACCAGCCTCAAGGCCAACCTCTGCAGGCACAAAAACTTGGGTGCCATTTTTCTCATTTTCTAAAATTATAAATAATATCAAGGTGTGAAGGCATCTTAAGAGTTGGCAGCCATGGATGGTGCATCCAAGCAGCTGGCATTTTCTTCTTGCTTTAATAGGGCACAGGGAGAGAGAAAGGGAGGAAGCACAGAGGAACAGCTGGAACCTGGACACCGGTCTCTTCTGACCCCTGTGGCACCATCATTTGTCAACATACCTTTGGAGGTTGTTGGTGCAGAACATTTATTTTTCGTGGGTATAATACTGTGCTTTTATTTTCGCTTAAAAATAATAAGTGTGAAATTGTTCTTCATTTCCGGGTCCTGTGCCCCAACCCCCTGGCACTCACGAGGCCTGCAGACACCTGAGGTCCGGGCGCCTCCCCTGGGCCCAGAGCAGAGCAAGTCCACACAGCGTTCTCCCTGCTCACCTGAGCCTGGAGAACCGTCTCTTGTTCCTTCAGCACTTTAGCCTGAAGTTTCCACTCTGCCGCCTGGTTCAGCAACTGTGAGAAGAGAGAATGTGTGAAAAGACCGTCAAACCATTTTATAACGGCTGCTGCAATAACTTGCTCATCAATCCTCAAGTAATTTTCAGAACTTTGCAAAGAGTCTAAGAAAGCTAAGAAAACGATTGGTCAAAAAAATTGGATTCTCAACTACAAACTTATGGTTTTAGGGCCAGGTGCGGTGACTCACGCCTGTAATCCTAGCACTCTGGGGGCCAGTGGATTGTTTGAGCTCAGGAATTGGAGACCTGCCCCAGGAAGAGCAAGATCCTGTCTCTAAAAATATGCAGGCGTTGTGGCAGGCGCCTGTAGTCCCAGCTACTCCGGAGGCTGAGGCAAGAGGATCACTTGAGCCCAAAGAATTGGAGTGAGCTACGGCACTCTACTGAGGGTGACAAAGTGAGACTCTGCCTCAAAACAAAAAAAAAAACAACAACAAATTGTGGTTTTAATTTCTATTTAAGAGAAAAATAGTTTGCAACTCAAGCATGGATCAAACAAAATTCAACTTCCCACCAAATTCTGGAACCTTTTCTAACAATTCTGACCAACCATCACTCTGCGTGTGCTGGGACATCTCCGGAACATAGGTAAGCGTTGTCATCAGCAATTGTTCCTTTCTATCAAACCCAAAGTTACTCTCCTAGACCACCCTTCTCTACCACAGCATGCGTGATACAGTAAGAAATATGTGTCTGTTTCGTCTGTCCCTGGTTCCCAACACAGAGCTTCTCTCACACATCAGAATCTCCCTGGGAACATGTTAAAATGCAGCTCTCCCTCTCAGAGAATATGATTTAGGGAATACAGGGTGTGACCGAAATCTGTAATTATCACAGATACCTAGGATGGGTCGCCTATTGGTAGTCTATGGATTATATTTTGGGAAACACTAGGTTGGAAGTTTGACCTATTCTAAATCCTGCCCTCCAGGAAGCTTGTGGGTTAAACTGAAGTTGCATCTAGGTATGCAGAGACACGCATATTTAAAACATGTAATTTTTACTTAAGATGAATGTGCATTTATCAGGTTTTGATGCAGGGCTGTGGTCTTTGTTCTGGGTATGGATCTTCTGCTTGGAGTTCCGAGTTGTATTCTGTTTTTAAATCATGTCCATAATGTGCTATAGAAGATTTCTATGTTGTTGGGTGTAGATGTGTGTGTTGGGTGTGTGTGTTTACCAGTAGTGCCAGAACCTAAAAAATACTTGAAAAGCAGCTTGATGGGATAATTCTCTAGAGTTTTCCACCTTTCCCCCAGTCTTTGATAACCACTCACCCATCTAGTTTGACAACTATTTTTTTTTGCTATTTGCTTGCATTGGGTCTTTCACAGCATTAAACATAGTTTTCAAAGAAACTATTTTTTCTTTTCATAGTTGTATTTCATCAGTTTATATCATCATTCTGTTGATTTACACGATACCAAAGCAAGTATTACTGGAAAGGAAAGCGCTGATTCTTGGTGAGCTCCATCTCACTGAGCTGGGGCAAATACACGTAGCCACCCCGGACTGTAGCTTGTAGACACCAGAGTTGGCAAGCTGTGGGAGGTTCTGTGTGTTTTATAGAGAGGATGATGACTATCAATCTATGATGATTGACTAACCAGCGATCAATCTGGTTAGTCAGCCTGGTGGTCAAGATTTAAGAAGTTTCTATTGTATTTGAAGATGCACTGATTTAAATTTTCTTCTTTTTGTTTATACCTATTGTAAAATGTGTCCACGAGGTCTATGAATTGCATATGGAGTCAGAACCAAAAGAAACAATCATTACTTTTGACAACTTGAAGGCATCCTTTTCCTTATTCAAGTTGGTCCTTTTCCTTTGGCTCAACCTCTCTCTGTTTGTAGGATGGGTTATATTTGTTCCTCAGTGCCTCCCAGGGGGCAGTGAAGATTAATTCTTACAGAAGCACACCTGACTGGCCCCCTGAAAGGTCTGGGAGTAGCCGCTGCAGAGTAGAGCCCTACAGCGCCTCCTCTGGCCATCTTAGGGGTGTGCCTGGCACCTGCTTTTGTGAGCCAGCTGCACAGCCCTACCGTGGTGGGTTGTCCCTGACAGGTGCTGTCCATTCCGCTCAGGTGGACGTGGTTTCTCCTCACTCTCAAAAGGACGTGCCAGCTGCAACCCCAGTAGGTGGCCAGGTTGGAAGAACTGAGGGGAGCTATGTCTCTTTGACTCAAACATACTGTTTTGCTAAACCAGGGTAGGAAAATTGGGCAGTATGCTAGTTTCTTGCCAAGAATAAGTCATTATGAATCTCTCTCCAATACCTCTCATGTGCATCTCCGCCTAGTTTTTGCCTCTTTCATGTCTCATATGTTATATACCAAAGCACTGATATCCCGTGAGAAGCATACTTCACCTAACGGGGTAATTATACCAGCAGTAGAGTACCCACCTTGTTGAATTTTGAACAGTTATTCAGTGTTTTATTTCTTACTTTGTGACCTCAGTTGTAGATGGATTTCATAAATTAATCTTTTTCTTAAGAGGACAGGGACTTCCGGTTTTGAAATTATCCAGTCTCCACTGGGTTGCGTTCTCCAAAGTTTGTCTTTTTGTTGCCACGTTTGAAAACTAAAGTCATTTTCAAATTACTGGTCTAATCAATTCAATTGATATTAGTCTGATTTTAGGTAAATGGAAAGCTTACGATCAAATGTTAAAAGGCTGAATTTGAATAATTGGCCCATTGACTATGTTTCATAGCTCTCTCTTGCTCCAGCATTGACACACGGGCTTAACTCCTACCTCTGAGCCACACCTCTGAGTATGATGAACTGTCATAGTGAGTTGGGCCCTGGGAACTGACGCACATAGGATGGAACACATCTTGCTCCCTGGGCAGTATGTGACCTTAAACAAGTTGCCTATCTTCTTTGAGACTCAATTCTCTATAGAATGGCCCTATGGCTTTTTGGCAGGTGCTTGGGGCTAATGAGGTATCAGTAAACCCCACTACTCAGTTTCTTCAACCCCAAACTCAGAATTCATCCTTGAGTCATCTGCTCCTTTCCCACTGTCACCAGCTTCAGATCTACACCATCACCTGCTGTGTCCATCTCCACCTCTCTTCTCTGCTGCTACCGCCCTCATCCAGGTCATCGTCATAAGTCATCTGGTTTGCTATCAGAGCCTCCTGTCTTCTTGCTTTCTTGTCCCTCTGCAGTCCATTTTCTACCCAGGACCCAAATTAATCTTCTATGGATGTGAAGCAGATCATGTCACTTCCTTCTCTAAAACTACCCAGCACTTGTCCATTATGTTTAGAATAAAATC
Organism: Galagoides demidoff; assembly: GCA_963574575.1. Lineage (NCBI taxonomy): Eukaryota > Metazoa > Chordata > Mammalia > Primates > Galagidae > Galagoides > Galagoides demidoff. The sequence continues at coordinate 28,560 of CAUYQV010072144.1, read as the reverse complement.
CACGACACTGTTTAAGCCCTACAAAGCTATACAGTTTGGCCCCGTTGACCTTTGCAACTCTGTTTCAAGCCTCTCCCCCATGCTTTTGCTTCCCTGACCCTTGCTCATCTCTGGAGTGTGCCAAGCAGCATCAAGGACTTTGCCACTGTGCAGATGCTGCTGCTGAAGATGGCTCTCATGGGGCAGCTGAACCGGCAGGGCTCATCTCCAGCATCCTCCCTCTGAGGGCTTCCTGGTCACCCAGTCTAAAGTAGGTCCCTTCCTTTGTCCCCTTCTTCCTTCTTATTTCTCTAGTGACCACTTATTATGTGAAATAGACCTTCCTGGTTGTCTGCTCATCTGCCGCCCTGCTTCTTCCCCTCCTTAGGCTCTGATCGCCATGGTAGGAGACGGCTCTCTCCATCCTGTGCACGGCACCTAATGTGGAGCTTAGCAGAAAGCAGGCACTTTGCAAACTATGTGTTGAATGGCTGAATTGTATTGTATGTAAGAGTAGCATGGACAAGCGCCTGGCATTGGGCTGGCCAAGTTAGTTCTCCAAAGCAGCTCAGGCTCTTCCTCCCTCACCGTGGTTCTCTCCGACCATCAAACCACTTTCTCAGGGAGGCTCTGACACAAGGCAGACCTGACATGCACAGTGACTAAAGCCGTACGTACATATTCCTTTTCCCGTGTGTGGCGCTCCTCCGCTTCCTTCATCATTTCCTGCGCCTGCTCCAGCTTCGCGTCCACCAGCTTCTGCTGCAGTTCTCTGTGTTTAAATATTTTGTCCAGATGCTGTGGAAAGATCAGGTATGCATATAAGCATTGTTTTATTATTGGTGCTTAAAATGCCAAAAAAATGCATATAAACACATATTCTCCAGCTTCTAAATTTGCAAAGAAAAAAAGAGAGAGAGAGAGCTCACTATGTTGGCATCACTTATGGCTTTATACTAAAGTCATACACTGGTGCAGCCACACCCCATATGATGTACTGCACAAAAGTATCTGTAAGAAGGGGAGGAGCCAGAGTTTAGTGTGGATGCCAAGAGGCACCTACATTATTTTTCCAACGTGGTTAAACTATTAGATAGGATGCTGTTTATTATGCTAGACAGCGCAGTGATATGTAGAGCAAGGGCTATCATACTATCACATGGTATTTCGGCTCCTTTGATTTATAAAACCACTTTTAATCACAACCTTAGTATGATTTATCATGATGAATTCTGCACCTTCTTGCCTCCAGGGTTATGAGAAAGTGCTGGGGCACCATCATCTGTCTAGGAGTGAGGCCTGAGCCCCATGACATTCACTGTGTTGCTCTGATGGGGCTGACAAGGCCAAGGGTCACAGATGGATTGCTATGCAAATGTGCAGACTTCTTTACACCTTTTGACCTCTGGACTTGCTTGGTGAACAGAAGCTTCCCACTCCATCTCAGTGTGAATTACTTCTTGGTCCCTGGAAGGTTCCATCCGAAAGAGGATGTATGGCATTCTACCCTTGGGCTTTCCCCAGATCCAATCCTAGGAAGGTGCAGCTGGTATTCCAGGCTGTTCCCTTCTGAGCTCTCTCTGAAGAGTTTGGACATTCTCCCTTCGTTCTTTCCCTCTTCCTGTACTGAGCTTCTATTCTGGGGTAGGGTTGATTCTCCTGATAAGATCAACTAGTAGCCGGGCATTCTGGCTGTGAGGAGTTCCTTAACACACCTAACTACTGTGACCACATGCTATTGGCTCTTTTTTAAATTTTTTCTTGCTAGAATCTTGGCATGTTGCCAACAGAGTCATTGTGACCATGTTATGTTACATTCTAAGACAGAGAGTTAAAATTTGGGTGGAATGGGCAAAGGAATATGACATATAAAATTCCTGAAGTGGTATCTAGAGCCTTAGAATCTGTTAAATATTATGATATAATTTTGGGATAAGAAAAGACCATTATATTCCTTGTAATATGAACTATTGAAAGGAAAAGTCTTTTGGCTTTTGTGATTGAGGGTAAGAAATTAATCTTGTAGCCTCTTCTTCCTATCTATAAAATATGGAGAATATATTACCTAGTATGTATAAGATTATTATTGAGATAATTAAATGACATATTGTAGAGTACTTAGCACATTGCCTGATACAAACCACGCACTGAATAAATTATATCATCATGACTACTATTAACGTGATATTATTAATACTAAGATTGGCTGTAGGGCCTACAAGCCAATAATACAGACCCTTAATTTAGATGACATGGCGATTCTTAAGAGGGAATGAATGAGTTATTTTTGACTGTATAGAGAGGATTTTAACAGACTGAGAAATAGCGTTTTTATGCCTAACACTGCCCACAGCCTACCACTTTCTATTTATTGCTTTTACTTTGCAATGATTCCAGTTTTGAAGAAATCCCATATGACTTTCAATCAGGTATTTTGTAAAACCTTGTCTTTATTTTGGCTCAAAAAGAAATCCAATCCTAAATATTAAATCAGTGGAGAAGTTTGGCCCTAAGTGTCTTGTTAACCAAGTTCTCCACCTTCCCAGCCCAGAACCACCTGTTCTCCACCTTCCCTGCCCAGAACCACCTCTATGCACTGTCTTCTGCGGTGCTGGGTGTGGTCCTCACCTCCTCCCGGAGCTCGTACTGATCAATGATGCTTTTCAGCTTTTCTGCGAGCTCCGTGTTCTCCTCACAGAGCTTCATGTTCCGCTCGCTCTGCTGCTCAATCTGAGCCTGGATATCGGTCAGGGTGCCCTGGAAGTGACTCGTGATCTCCTTCCTTTTCTCTTCTTCCTCGCGTGCCCTCTGAAGGGTCTCTTCCTGAGGATAAAGAGCAACATACTTTGTTCTGTTTTGTTTAAACGTGCCCTGGTTTTACAGACTCAGGATTAGGTCACCCAAAGGAGATGGGTGTGGGATTTGTTTTTCCTCAGTTCTCTACAGCTGAAGCTGCTCAGCCCCCAAATAAATGTGTGAGCAAAGGTTTCAGCTGTGACACACTCAGAGCAGGTGCTCTGAGGGCCTGGAATTTGATAGTTGGTGATGAATAGGCTTATTTTAGAGATGACAGGTCTCCTGCTGAGTGAATGAACTTGCAATAATTTCTAACAACCAGGCGGTCACATGGTTTTGATCTCTTGGCTGTGGCCTGCAAGAAAGACCACTGAATTTTACTGACTGATGAGACAGATCATCATTCCTTTGGTTTGATACAAGAAGAAGAATAACAGATCTTACATTCCTTTATAAAAACCATGGCATATTAGCCACATAATTGTATTACCCAAGTTGAGTAAATATGAACTTTCTCTTAAGTGAGAAAAAAACATAATATGTTCATCAAAAAGCGAAAAGGAAACTAAGACAGCTATAGGTCAAGTACAACCATTTAAGAATATAAAATGAAATCTTTCCAGATATGCTGGATAGTTTCTGGAAGAACAGTCCTTATGGGTGTCACATGGGGTAATTAAAATGTACAATGTAAATTTTGAGTCTGAAAGCAGTGTTAAGTTTCAACTCTGAAATGAAACATCTAATTTTCCCCCTTCTGCTTTGTTAACATTGAAGAATTGGAAATTAACTTTTATATCATATCTGTTCTTTTTTCTCCTAAATCAAAACTCTCTATTCATTGCTAAACCACTAACAATAAGCTCAAATTTCCTCCGTATCTATACTGAGAATTGCCTTATGATTATTCAGCTCATTCTTTTAGAATAAAAGGGTTTAATTTTGCTACATCATCCCAAAGATAGAGATACTTACAGTGCTGACAAATGATACAGACATTTTAGGATTCCTTTCAGTTCTGATCAATTGTTCATATGAAAGACTGCTTCATTGTTGGCAAGGAAAAATCATACTGCATTTAATTGCCTACTAAGTTCAAATTATGTAACAGGATTTTTAAAAAGAAATATTCATAGAAGTAATTGTGCAAATCTTTATTTGGATAGCATAGAGTGGGATCAAAATAAAAACTGAGGCTGAAAATATGTACATAGGCTCTGGGAATATTTTATCACTTGATTTCTCCTTTTCTCTACAATATAAACACGTTTTCTAATTTGATATGACTCCTGATAGCAGAATTATAATTTATTCATGTTATAAACTTTTATTGAACAGCAACTTCTCAGGTATAGCAAGGATATTGTACTTTCTAATCTGAAGGAATTAACTGTCTGACATGCTACTTCCTTGAACTTTGTGTACTAATGCTTACTATATGTGTATCACTAAAATTGGTTGTGGCCATCAGCTAAGAGAAACTAAATATACATATGATAGTTGCTGTCTCCTTAGGGCTCCCGATTAAGCCTAGAAGTCAGCAAGTTTGGAATCATAGAACCACAGACTATGATCTGAATTCCATTTGTATTTATAAATAGTCCATCTACGAATGAATACATGAAAGAATCTCTCCATGCTCCCCAGCAAGTTTGGGATTTTCTCTGGGACTTGGCTATGGAATGAAGGTACAGATGTTCAGATGGCATTAAACAAACTTCAAACTGCCTTAGCACCCAACCCTGGCCCACAAAACAGCATCTTACATTTTACATTGTGTTGTTTTCCAATGAGACAAAACTAAATCTAGCGAAATCTTCTAAAATTTGATAAAGAATTTGCACTCATTTGCGCAGTGGCAGAGGTAAAATTTTCTTTTCTTTTTCAACCACGTTATTCAAAGTGAAAATTAACATAATCAGATTGAGGCATAAAGTCTGAAATAACTAAGAAAAAAAAATTTTGCAAGCATCATTGTGCATCATAGCATTGGTGCTGTGCCTGGCACAAAATCCATAGCTATTCAGTAAATGTTTATTTAATGAATCAATGAATTATTAATTTATGTACAGACATATGAGCAGCTTGGACTAGATGATTCCTGTGGACCTTTCCACATTAAAATTCTATGATATTCTGATAACAAATACTACTTTTTCTTTTTTTTTAAAGGAAAATCGTGTTCCCTGAGACAATCACCTATCTTTTACTAGGCAGTTCTTTTTCAGTAGAGTTTGAGGTTCAGATTTATTGCTTCAAATATATGTATGTGATATTTTGTTGAAACAAGCCCATATATCAGATTTTCTTTGGTCTTTTTCTAAATTATCCTCAATTGCGAGGTTGTATGAGTGTATGACTCATTGAAGAAACAGTCTTAACAAAAGTTAGAATGTATGGTGGTGGAAAGACCTGGTTCTACATTCTCTTTCTGTATCTTCCCAAGCTCCTAGCACATGAATTTTAGGTTCAGGTTTACTTAGGCTGTTTGCATGGCCAAGGAAGGAAGCTCATACCAAGTTGACCCTTCTGCAGACAACTGTAAGTGCTGGATGAAATGACTTAAAGGCACCGCAGAGTAAACAAAGTTGGACAGATACTGGAGGAAGTTGGCACTTGTATATAATATAAGTTTCCCCCTTTAGGAAGACTGCAACTGGAAGCAGCATAAGGTGGGTAAAACTCTCGTAGAAAATGCCCTATTTTTATGAAGAATGAGAATACAGAGTTCTGGACGATAGCCACTGAAAGGCAAGGGGAGATCACCAGGAAGGACAAAGTCAGAGCAGTATAGCTCTAAGTTCTGTGAATGAACTGCTCACATCTCTGACTGACCTCGAACCACACATGTTCAGGGTAGACCCAGAGCAATCAAACTACGGGAAAAAGAACCTCAGTAAGGTTTGAGTTGCTGCCCAAGAGATGAAGTGTATAGTTTAAATCTAACCAAATTAATTGTCTGCTTAAAAAATAATTAAAATTCTTCAAGGAACAGTAGACTCTATATTCTTTACGACATTAATCGTCACAACATCCAGAATACAATCACCAATGATTTGACGTATGAAGAACCAAGAAAATGTGACTCATTCTCAAAAGACAATCAGAGGAGGCTTGTTATACAAGAGATATACCATGCAAACAGGAAGAGTAAGGAAACTGGAGTGGATATATTGATATTAGCTAATGTGGACATGAAGGTAAAGATCATTATTAAAGGACATTGTGATAAAATGGCCAGTTCTTCAAAGAGGCATATGTGTATATGCCTAATACTAATGCTTCAAAATACATGAAGCAAAAGTTGATATAATTAAAATAAATAGGCAATTTCACAATTATGCTAACAGATTTTTCAAACTCATTTCTTGAGAATTGATAGACAAAAATTCAATAAAGACATAAGGGATCTAAAGCTAATTGTTACTTACAGAACACTACACCCAACATCTAAACAGCTGACATTTTTTCCAAGTACATATAGTATCACGATAGACCATATGTAAGGGTTTATAATAATTAAAAAAATACTTCTAAACATGGGTCAAAGAAAATATTAGAAAATAAATTGGAAAATAGTTTGAATTGAATCCTGATTTTGATATATAAAATATGCATGATCTTGGACAACTGATTTGGATTGCTGGATATCAGTTTCTTTATCAAGGAAGTGGAGGTATTAACCCTCATAGGGTTTTTGTGAAGATTAAATAAGATAACACATGTAAAGCATTTAGCACAACTCCTGGTATCATAATTGTCCTTAATGTGATTCCCATACTGTAAGCTATTGAGGGCGCTAACATTACTGTGAGGTCTCCTATTCCTCCCATCATTCTGTCTTTGATCACCACCCGATGAGAGCAAGCTACTCTTTAAATCTCTTTATTGATAAATTTTCCCACCCTATCTAATTTAATCTTTTGTGTATGTGTTAACTCATTTTACTGTGGTGTTCTAAGTCCATTTTTGTTTTATTACTATGTAGTATTAACGAGAGGCTGGGCCAAACTACTGTCACTTGGATATATATCTTGAGGTGAGGCTGACCAGTCCATCCCCAGAACCCCATCTAGCTGGAGTTTCTGAGTGTCCCTAGGGCAGTCATTGAAGAGATACCAGTGACTCATCTCCTGAAACTTGTGATTTAAGATTTAGAGTTCATCCCCCTGGCCTTACATTTCCCAGATATCAAAAGCCATTATCTTCTTCTGATTTTTTTCTTCCTAGCTTGTTGAAAAACTTTAGCAATAATTTTCATGTCTCTGCTTCTTGAAGTATCTCCTTTTAGACACATGTAGTAATAACTCCCTCACAGGAACAGGGGTGTCTGATTAATTATTGTTTGTTAGAAGCTTTCGAATCTTCAGCTGGAAAGTGGACACATATGGTATTATCTTGGAGAGCCCTCATCGTGCTTTATTGAATGGAACTAGTGTCTGTGTGTAATCAAATTAACTACACTACTAGGGGCTTATGCTGTAATTAATGAAACTCACGCAGGATGAATGAAGTGATCAGTCTATTATTTTTAGATTGAATAATTAAGTCTGAAGAGCTTCAGTGATTTTTCCCCCCAGTAGCTTCTTTTTAAAGATGACTATTGACATTCTGGCTCTCGATCTCTCTTTATCATGTCAACTAGCTTTGTGCCAATTTATCTCATGTTGTGCAGAATCCATTATAACACAAACAATGTGGAATCTTTACAGATTTATACTTTATAAAATATAAAGGCCTTCGGGATCTTTAAAAACAAACTCAACATGATAAAAAGGGAAGGGGCACGGCACCCACTTTATGAAAGGCCTGCACTGTGTCAGGTACTGTGGGGGCACCTTATATGAGGGACCTCCGTTAATTTTCCCCCAACCACACAGTAAAAGGTCTTAATTTATTTTGGCTCTCTGGTTAAACAAGTGGCGGCGCCTGTATTTGAACCTACGCCTCTCTATTCTAAAGCTCACGTTCTTTTCACAAGTCACAGAGTCCTGTGTCCCTGCGCGGTGCCAGAATGTGTGTCGTTTTGAACCCGGGAGCCACATACCTTCAGGGTCTTGTTGTGTCTCTGCAGCTCCCGGCACAGACTCTCCAGTTTGCTCCGAGCGAGGACAGCTCTGCTGTGTTCCCCCTGTAACTGGTCCTTTTCCTTTTGGATTTGCACCTGTTTCTTTTGCAGGAGCTTGAGCTTCTTTTGCTCAGTGCGATGTTCATCCAGCTAGACAGAGGGGTGCAAACGGGAAAGAAAATGGGGACAGTCCCTTTTGGAGTTGACAGAAGATACACAACACCTAAAGATCATTCAAACAGCCCGAGGACACTTTTGATTATCATTATTATTATTTTGCTATGATCTGTCCCTCTGGAAGTAGGTGAACTTCATGAGCGTCACCTTTGTAGCACTAGTAGATAGTTTTTAGAGCATAATATGTATGGGTTTTCATTATTATTATTAATCTATTCTTCAATTTTTGGGGTGGTTTGTAAATATTTTTCTTGAGTCTAACAATGCCAGCCAATATTGAAAAGGGTGTCTCAGAATTTGTAAATTGTCAGAATTCACGAAAATATGTTGTGGCCAGGCAATAGTCAACAGTCTGCTTGGGTTATATTTTATTTCTATATAAATAGCAAGCAGCTAGCACTATGTTTCAAAGTAGGAGAAAGAAAAGCAGCCTCCGGGCAAATGGAAGATGAAGTCCTCTTCTTTCTAATTTTGGGTTCTGATGTGGGTTGTTTGAGAGTGGGGAAGGAGGAGAGAGAAAGTACCCTTCCATTACCTCAGCACTGATGGGTTTTCACCCAAGTATCAGAAATAGCCACTGCATAACTCAGCAGCACGGATGGCAAATGTCTGTAACCTGCCCTGCGCCCCGCCCACTGCCGCCCCTCCACGTGTGTAGATAATAAATCACGAAGCTGCTTTCTGCCGAGCCCGGGAGCTCTTCTCACATTCCTCCGGCAGGCACAAGGGAAGTAGCATCTGGGGGATGGTGTGGAAAATGAAACCAACCTACCCCTGTGCTTTCCACCTTGGGATGCTAAAGTTCTAGGTAAAATACAGGACACCAGTTAAATTCAAATTTCAGATAAATAATCATTTTTTGTGTGTAAGTATATCCCAAATATTTCATGGGGCATATTTTTACTAGAGAATTATCTGTTGTTTATCTGAAATGTAAACTTAACAGAGTGTAATGAATTTTTATTTGTTAAGTCTGGCAGAGTTATTAGGGTGCTCTAGAGCCGGGGGAGGGAGCACGAGGATCAACCTCCAAAGCTTCTGGGGAGAGGGACTGGTGGATTCCAGGAGAGTCAATCTCAGGCTGACTATCAGTGTGGCCACCTTCAAGCAGCAGCCCCTCTGTCCAGAGCCATTTCTTTTCCTGGACCCAGCTTCCTTAGTGCTTGATGGTACTTAAGCCAGGTAGGTAGTTCAAATAACGAACTTGTTGGCAAATGGGGAGGACAATCCCTGGGAAGTCCCTGGGTGCTTCTGGGCTCCAGGTGCTCCTGGTGCCTCCCAGAGCCTGATACACACGCCACATGAGATATGCGTCCTGCATGGGTCTCAGTTTCCCTGTGTCGAAAAAGCATTTGTTCTTTCTGAGCCAGATGAACAGGACTGGCACATTTTCTTCAGTTCACATCTCATTTCACTCCTTTTCTTACCCCCTGCTCCCCACCCCCATTCTGCCACACGAGATAACCATTATAAACCTTGCCAGAATAAGGTAAGGATATGTATCTATGATAATTTATCTTCATATTTATGTGCAATCTCTACTTATTAGTGGACATTAGCATTGGATAAAACAAGACCCAAGCTACTAAAAATATTGACATTGATATCCTCCTTGGAAAATCAATGATACTTTGTTTTATGTATCCTCATGCTAACCTCCTGTTCATAAGATAAATGTGGTCCAGCTGGGCACATACCTATAATCCTAGCACTCTAGGAGGCCAATGCGGGTGGATTGCTTGAGCTCAGGAGTTTGAGAGCAGCCTCAGCAAGAGCGAGACCCCGTCTCCACTAAAACTAGAAAAATTAGCCAGGGGTGGGTGTCGTGGCAGGAGCCTATAGTCCCTGTTACTTGGAGGCTGAGGCAGGAGGATCACTTGAACCCAGGAGTTCAAGTTTCCTGTGAGCAAGGCTAATGCCATGGCACTCTAGCCAGGGGCAAGAGAGTAAGACTGTCTTAAAAAATGAAAAAAGAAAAAGAGATAGACGTGATCCATTCCTTTTGAACCATAGTTATTAGATAGGGGTAAAATTTCTTATGCTTAAATTTGGATTTTAAATGACCTATTGTTCTTTCTTGAAGTTAAAATACTGGTATTATTTTCACTGCCACCCAGGGGTGCCCAGCCTGGGGGCCACATGCAGATATGTGAGGTCTTTCTGCTTAACCCTGTTACCAGATATCACGAAAATTATGCACGGGCCTTTTTCTCTTTTTTTGCTCATCAGCTTTTGTTAGCATTTATGTATTTAACATATAGTCTGAGACAACTCTCCTTCCAAGGCAGCACAGAGCAGCCCAAAGGTTGGGCACCCCTGACTGGGCTTCTTGGCCTCAGCACTATTGACATTGCAGACCAGATAATTTTTGTTATGGGCACTGTCCTGCGCATTGTAGACCGTTTAGTACCATTTCTGGGCCCTGCCCATGATAAGCTATAGCACTGCCCAAATGTGATACCCCTACATACCTCCAGATAGACATGCCTGTTGTCCCCTGTCTGGGGAACACTGCACTGTGAGGCTTTGCGGGTACACAGGAGAGCCCTAAGTTGGGAGAAGGAAGATCTGGGCTTGTCACTGGCCACTCAGTGCTTCAGCTTTACTGCAAGATCATGCAAATTTATAATTCATATGGGTCTACCTCGCTTTGCTCTAAAATAAAAACCCTTAGCTTTCCTTTTTTTTAGTGTGTGGATCATTTTGTTCAAATGCTTCTGGTCCACACGAATGCATGGATTTTCTTAAAAAAATGAAAGCAAACATATTGCAACTGAGTTAACTTCACTCAAAGGCTGGCTCTGCCATTGAACAGTTCATGCAGGCCTGGGGTCTTCTGTACAGGTGTAACAGGCATAAAGGATCTGTATCTGCAATTTCTCTTGTTCTTTCCTTCATTTTTACTAAGTTAAAAAAAGCAAACTTAATGCCAAGTGTCAAATTAAAATCATATTATTGATGTTGTTTTAACTACATAAAAATTGAGGAAATTTACAAAAATATTTCTCCCAGACCATGTCTTAATTTAATTATGAGGCATCCTTATTTATTAATGAACTTATCCTTATTTATTAATGACCATAATGACAGATAGTATTACAGAATTCAGACTGGAAGGATGAGTGAGCTGGAGAGGCAGTTTGATTCACAGCTTTGGATTTGATGATTTATTCCACGTGAACACGTATATTTCAAACGATTGCTATATTAATATCCAAATCAGTGGGCAAGGAAATAGGCTTTAGTCTCCAAGAGAAGAAATTAAAATTCTCCATAATTTTTCTTTTCTGAAAAGGAAATGTAATAGGTTTTTTGGCTCCATTTTCCCCTATTCATTTTTTCTAGAATGATCTTTTGGGTTTGAAAGCTTTTTTTATAGGTGATGCAAATGCTAAAGTATAGTAAGTAAGGCTTGAATTGAGCAGGTTAAAAATTAACCTCTGCTGGGGTGAATGCTTGGCTAGAGGTTGAGGAGGTGCAGAGAGTTCCCTGAGCCCAGGTGAACAGCCCCGGCTGCTGGAGAAAGTGTTGGTCAGACTGGAGAAGCGATTCTTCTCCAAGGTGCTGTTGTGGGACTGCAGCATTGTAAAAAGCTTCCTGTGCTAGTCTAGAATGCTGCCAGTCCAGACAAGTGTAGGACATAGCCCTGGAAACTAAATGTGAATGGCCTTGGTAATTAAAGGGGCAAAGGAAAAATGACGTGGAATATACTTAAAACAGCAAGGATGGTGGGTGAGAGTGGGCTGGAAAGGTGAGAGGGGGGATCAAATTTGGGGAAGGGATGTCACGTTTGAAACCTAACATTTCATGGCATTGAAATTGTTTCTGGCCAATGCTATGCAAGTTGCAATAAAATTGATATACTGATATTTGTTTAGTAAATCTCTACCATTCTTTTGGAGAGCAACGTGGTCATAAACTTTAAAACCAAAAAGCACTCATCTTGTTTGATTTAGTAATCTCATTTCTGGAATTTTTCTTAAAACCATAAAAACAAAGAGGAAGGAACACGTCTAATGCACGATGATGCTCATGGCAGCAATGTTTGGGTGAAGCAAAGCAGTGAGCTGACTCCAAATGTCTCCAAATCAGTGGATCCATAGATGCAGTTACTTAGCGGAGTAGAACACAATTTTTACAAAATATAATTAGACTATAAATTACATGGGATAATGTCTGTCATATAAATAAAAAAATCAGATACCCATATATGTGCACCTTACGACTGTAATTACAATAAAAACTTTACGTACACACTAGAACTAGAAAAACGCATAAAACAAAGTTTGTGTTTTAGATGAGATTAGAGATATTCTTGTTTTATGTATGCAGCTTTCTTATATCATCATGATATGTCTTGTGTGGTTAACAAGTAATTAAAAAGTACTGTTGGCAGAGTTAAGCAACTAGTCAGTCACTTAGAGTTTCAGGATCTTCTGAGTCTATTGCACGACAATTCAGCATAACGGGCTGTGTCAAGGTGGAAGGAAAGAATAAATAAAGATCACAGGACTAAAGTCAGAGTGAAAAATAAAGAAAACAGGCACTCACTACAGTCCACTCCATACAATAGGAATGAAGGGTTTGTGGGGCTCTTTTAAAAAAATTAGAGGCCCTCTTTAAAAAGAAAATAAAAAGTGAGAGTTAGGTCCAGGGCCTCAGAGAGGCCCCTGTGTGTGAGAGATTCCAAGGCTTAGGCTCCTTTAGCTATAATGATAAATGGGCTGTTGGGGGAAGTTCACCTTACTACCTGGAGGACTGCTTTTGCTATGTGTAGCCTTAAGCTTCATTTTCCTGTCATTTGTCTCTAATGCAGTAAGCAAGTGAAGACATTTCTTCAAGAAAAGAAGCAGAATTAAAAGAGAAGGCCATCACCTCCCTTTCCTAGAGAACACTGGCCTCTCTGCTGTGGGTCTCATAATCTCTGGGTCTTGAAATCTGTAGGATTGGCTCTGACATCAGTATAAAGTACCCCAATTATACTGGGTATCTTGTATTTTTACAAGAGCAACAGGTTCTTTCTTTCTTCATTAGTCTGCCTTTTGTACCGTTCAGCTCAAAGGGCCCATGTGCCTTCCTGCAGGTATTCTCAGATCAGCGGGTATTTGTGAGGATTCATTGAAACTAGAGATGTTGGTCTCACCAAGCCTTCTCCTTTTCTCCAACTGGAAAATTCAAGAGTGCTGCTAAGGAGACAATCCACCTCAAACATCCCCTCATGGCTGCCCTTGCTCTCAGTGGCCCTAATTTATTGAGAGGGAGGCTGCCTGGGGAGCACCTCGAGTCTACATGAAATAGGATAGAAGGATGTGGATCCCAGAGAATAAACACAAACACGGGCCAGATGAGAATGTGCCATAAGTGGAGGGTGGCATTGACTCAACCCCTTTCATCTCTACCTTTGTGTACCTCAAAACACTTGGGCATGAGAACTGAATGAAAGTTTGAAGATTTATCTTTATGTCAAGTGTGTATTTCTATTTTATTGCAAAGCAAAGGGAGAACTTCAGAATATCCACAATTCAATCAGCTATTCTTCACTCTCCCATTCCCCAAATCACATACATAATTGAAGATGGGGTCAACTCCAATTCTAACCTCTGCCTTTCTTTTGCTGTCATTTTTTAGCTTTTCTTTTCCTTAAAAAATTCTTTTATAAATTCCAGCTTGGGCTTGTTTGAGGTCACCAGCTGAGGTCTATAATGATGTACATAAAAACTGAGTCGCCCTTTGTCAGCCTAGATCTTCCTGACAAAGAGTCCTAATCAAAACATCTTACCAATTCAGCATACTTCTTGAATAAAAAATCAAGCTTTTCTTCAGGTGTTTGCAGCTTGTTCAGATTTTGCATTAGCAGACTGGCTTCTTTACCTGAAAAAAAAAAAAAAGAGACGTTTGAAAAATACGTGTTGAACTTCGAAGTGGTAAGGGCTGAAGTCTCAGACGAACCACTTGCTAATTACTACCAAACTTTGGCCAAGCTACTAACCTCTCAGATAGAATTTTCTTCAAAAGGATGACACCTCTCTTACAGAGGAAGTGAGGATTAGCTGAGAAGTTTGTGAAAATGTGTAGTTCAGTGTCAAGTTCACGGTAGTCTCTCAGTAAATGTTTGCTAGAACAGGAAGTCCCCAAATTTTCAACCCAAGCATCCATTCTTATTACTTCCCCTCTGTTTCTAAATAATCAAAATATTTTATTTATGAAAGAATAAATTACGCATTTTCCCACCATAATTAACACAAAAAAGCAAAACAGCCCATCAAAATTTCTGAGTAGTATGGAAGGGCCAGTGTCGATACACGGAACTGCTAGGATTCCAGCCCAGCGCAGAGAAATGAGATAGTGTAGTCCACCCAATTTTTTTCCTTTTCTTTTTCTTTCTTGTGGCATTTCTTTTTGGGAGAACCCATTCTCTCTTTTCTACATGTAAACCCATTCTGTGAGGTTTGGATGGGAATGACTGATCATAGTTCTTACCAAACAGAGAATAAAATCAATAAAGAAGGAAAATGGAGGACCTATCCACAGGCCTTTTTGTGACTCTGTGATACGATGGTGGACTCAGCCTTCTTGAGCCTTCCTCTCTCCCAAACAGGCCTGAATCCCTGACAGCAGTTTCATTTTCTGTTCCCACTTGGAGTTTATGCCATCTTTAAAAATTCATCAGTTCATGATTATTTAACAGGAAGCATCAGGTTCTTTCTTTCTTCATTAGTCTTCCTTTTGTACCGTTCAGCTCAAAGGGCCCATGTGCCTTCCTGCAGGTCTCTGGAAACGTTGTCTTCAAGTAATTGTAGGGCTGAGTGTCTGGAGGGAGGAGTGGGATGCTGAGGCCTCTGTTTACCACTAATTCAACGTTTTCAAACCACCCAGTCTAGGTGTCCCCACCTCACCTATCTGGAAAACCGTGCTGTTGAATCAAAGTAGGGAGACAAAGCCACATGAGAGAGCTCATTTCCTGCTTCTGCTGAAGAATATTAACAACTTTGACAACCTTTCCTCCAAGAACAGACACTTCCCCTTAGCTAGAATAGTCTCCTTCATCCTAAAAAGGGAGATGTATCATGCGGTTAGGGGTTCCAGATAAACTACTGAGCACAGGACATATTCATACTAAAACATTTTTTTTTGTTATTTACCTGAAATTCAAATTATACTGGGTATCTTGTATTTTTATTTGCTAAATATGGTCACCTTATAGGGGATCAAAGAATTTTAGGTCTAGAGGGAACGTCAACGAGCATCCATCAGTCAATTGTACAGATTCAGTATCTAAGGCCCAGAGAAGTCCAAAATTACACAGTTAGTGCGGGCCGAGCCTCTGCTTAAACCTCTGGCTAGTCTACTTGTTCTAAATCACTCTGCTCCCATGTGCTACTCTGATGCCAGGGAAACCTAGAGGAATAAACCTTTTTTAAAAAATGACCTCATTTCAGACAGTCTATCTTTGCCCCATGAGTCAGTTCAGAGTAGTGACACGGCCTCAAGCAGGGGGAAGGTGGGTGTGAGTGGGGCCCGCCCAGCTCTGCAATTACGGACTGCAGCGTAATGCACTGGCCTTTGCAGCTGACAATCACTGCTGCCACCCCTGCCGGGCATCTGCTTCTAATTATCCCTCTGGCAGCAGGGATGGATTGGCGTTGGTCAGACTGGCCCTTCACCATTTTCTTCAGTTGAGGGAGCCC
This sequence comes from Galagoides demidoff, assembly GCA_963574575.1. NCBI lineage: Eukaryota > Metazoa > Chordata > Mammalia > Primates > Galagidae > Galagoides > Galagoides demidoff. Next base: position 12,852 of record CAUYQV010072144.1, on the reverse strand, counting down.
TCATGAAGGCCACTGAATTGAGTTAGAGCATCGTCCGTCAAGGGCAAGAGACTGTGATCTTGATCAGTCTTGACCTAGGACCCCACGCAGTGTCTGGATCACAGCAAGTGCTCAGTAAATGCGAACTAACCATTTCATGTGAATCAAAGGAGCACTGTCCTGAAAACTGCTCTGTCACCAACTAGAGGACAGGCAGGTCTTGTCCTTACCTCTGGCATTTAACATAAGCCAGGCCACCTCTCTGTGTGAGCATGTGTCTTGTTGAGGGAGAAAGAAACAACTGAGTGAGTCCCATGGTTCTCTCTGTCTTCCCATGTTAGTCTGCTTGGGAGCTGTTTTCTGTAACTGCAAGTTTTGCTTTGTTTTTTAATCTTAGCGCTCACTAAAGTCTCTTTTGCTCTAATAGTCTGTTATTTTGTATAGAAGGTATTAAGGTTCAGATGCATCCATATGCCTTCAAAAATGATTTCTCTCTTTAATTAAAGAAATCCAAGACATTGGAGACAAAACATGCCCAGAACTCACAGATTTGTGATATCAGAAACCTACATTTTAAGTTTCCATTGGTTTTGTTGGACTGGGGTGCTGTGTGGCACAGTCACAGGAAAGAGGCATAGGTAGAGATGTGCTCATTTTCTAAGAAAGGCTATGATTACATCTCCGTGGACACGGGGTCATTTGGTGACAGTGTCAGACATGAGGGGAAAAACTGACTTGGTTCAGGGACAGTTTATCAGGAGATCTCCTGCCTTCTCGCTACTGTGTCATTCCAAAGCAAAGCTTCATTTCTTCCCCATTAAAGCTGGGGAAGTCATATGGTGGTCATGTGGCCACCACACTGCCAAATGCTCCCTTTGGTAGGAAATCTATGTGCCCGCCCTCCCCACCCCCCCAAGCAAGAGCAACAGTGTCACATACAGCCGTGGTCACTGGCACAGTTGTATCAGAACACAAAGGAGTTATTTTCATGTGATCGAAATTAAAACCTTAAATTAAAAGGCAACTAAACCAGCTACAGAAATGTGGACCAGGTTTAGTCCACATCAAATCAGTAGAGTAATGATAAGTTTGTTTATACTAAGTTTGGTGACAATTTATGCAGATTTAATGTGTTCAAAACCGTGCTTTTTCTTTTCCACAATTAAATGGGTGTCTACAGACATTTCAGAATACTAACATCCTAGTCAGGGGGTCTTTCAGAAGGTGCAACTGAAACTCATCTGTACCTGGAAAGACAAAATCCACTACCTGAGCTTAATGCTTCTCAGCCAACATGCTGCTTGCTTCTGTACGCCTTGGTCCTGCGATGTCAGGGACACCAGTCTGCCCCTTTATGACTAATCTTGCAATTACCTCAACTAGGTGAATAACCTTTTTTAGTAAACTTAAGCTACCTGGGCTTCAATTTCCCTGTGTATAAAATTAATAGGTTGACTAGATGGAGGCTGAACTCAGAACGGATCTGCGGATCAGCTTTGTTTTTCTCCCAGTCTTGATGTTTCCAACCTATGATTTCCTCTTCATTCAGTTACAGCTTTAAAATCAAAAGTATATTATATTTTATCAATGTTTTGTGCTTACTGTTATTATGTGGTGCTTGTGCAGCCCATATAATGTTGTCAAAGACATGATTAGTAAAATGATTACTAGGACACTTATGAGCCTAGGGGATGGTGGTGGGAGAAGCAGGGAGGAGACTTCAGGTGTTAACAGACCATGCCATGATACTACACAATGGAAAATTGGATTTTGTTTCTTTCAGTTCACATGCCAAGAAGAAAGAAAGGGAGTCTACCAACTAAAGAGATTTTAAGATGTTACCCCACCTGGCTCCAGCATAAAGCATGTTGATTGTGGGAGAGTATGCAGCCTTTACCCAAATACTCAAACCATACTGTGAAAAGGAGTCTCGTTGGACTAATAACTTTAGGGAATAATGAAAACTATGTCCTTCGTTATTTGAGATTTTTATTGTGTGTGTATATATACACACATACGTATATAGAGGGTTTCAAAAAGTGTATATTCATTTTAAGAAAGGAAAAAGGTATATTAAAGTTGTAATACTCAATATATACCAATAACAAAAGATAAATACAAGTCACCTTTGAGTACCTCTTGTAATTGCAAAAGTCAACCGTGACTTGGGTATTACAATTTTAATACAGTTTTTTCCTTTCTTAAAATTTGTATACATTTTTTGGTACCTTCTGTATATATGACTATATATATATATATATATATACACACACACACACATATATATATATATATATATATATACATGTATAAGATCAGAGAATTTTGGCAGTAAAGAAATTGTTTAACTTTATCTGAAATTTCATTATTTAAGATTTTCCCTGTATATATACACACACACCCCCATATGTATGGATATATGTATATGGACACACACACACACACACACACACACATACATATATATATGAAGAAAATTCTGGTAGTAAAGAAACTACTTAACTTTGTCTAAAATTTTAAATATTCCAAATTATACACCTTGGAAACTTTGGGATTAGAGAGTCAAAACACTTCAGCATCTCAAACCTACCAATAAAACAAATAGTATCTGATAATATAATAATTAAAGACAGCTTTGAACAAGTACAGAAACAAAATCTAAAGATATATCTTCAGGAACAGATTGAACAACTTATTACATTTCAACAAAAGACCCAAATAGATTCTAAAAGAAAACCACAGCCAGAATGTCGTATTTTCTCCAAAGGAATGTCTGAAGCACTTTGCCGCATCAGAACCCTCGCTTTCACGATTGGTTTGGGTGAAAATTACCCAGGTGCCTTGGCCTCGTTCCAGACCTATATCTACGTGTGGGGGCTCAGGAACAGCATTTACGGGAAATTCTGCAGTTGATTCTAATGCACACTTAGGTTTGAAAACCACTGGTTGAGGCAATCGCACAGGGCCATTTTGTTTAGTTGTTAAGTAGCTAAGAAGTCTGCCAAAGCCACTTGCAGACAACGGAAATAAAGTTTAAAATGGTCGTTACATGTTTAGGTTAGCCTAAAAATGTTTTTAATGCATAATGTGGCTGAAACTGTCCATTATTTAGAAGAATATGCTGTTGATGTTGAGTGGGAAGGCTCAGAAAACTCAGCAGCCCTCACCCTTACTGAGAGTGGACCCATCTGGACACTCTGGTTCACAAATATTGATCTGGTTAAACAAATTCAGTTGAATTTTGGTAACTGGTAGATAGTGGCAGAGTCAGGTGAAATATTTTTCTTACTCTAAAAAATTCATCCTGAGTGTTTGGTCATTGTACGGTAACATGGATTATGAAATAACTCGTGGAAGAGAAAATACAAACCCAAATTGGTTATCTTTAACTTTACTCCTACTTTCTTCATATCTTTCCCCTCAATACAACACACACACACACACATATGCACACGGACACACGTGCGCACATATATGCACACAAATTCCTATGTAAAAGTTTCAGGAAGATACTGGTTCCCCTTGAAGTTGTTCACTTCTGGGATGAGATTTTGTATATAGTCTTATGGAAACTGTAATAATGACTAATGCAAAGAGGCACACCCACCTGAGATTCTGTCTGGTCAGAGAAGGAAAAAATTGCTCTGTAACACAGAACAACTCTATTCTGTTTCTCGACATTCCGAGACATTAGAGTGATTCTCACATTGCACTTTACAGCTTGAAGATATGGAAAGGTACTGAGTTATTTTAATTTTTGTGCTGGGTGGGTGAAGAATGCTATTTGAACATGTCATTTAGCCCTTCTGACAGCATTGTAGCCATGCGTTTGAAGCATCAGTGACATCTGTAGGAAAACAGCCTGAGCATGGCAGGAATGACACCATCTGGAAGTGAAAGTGCCCCATGATTGAAGTTTGACACCTGTGTATGAAGCCGTCTTGCGGCAGGCTCTTTAAACAACGCACAGAGAAGCCCTAAAGATGCTTATTTCACCTCCCTCTGGTCACAGTTTCAGCAAAGTCTGAGACACGAACAACTGCGCGTGTCTTTACCCTAAAACCTGGCTATACAAGGGACACTTTCTAGAAGGCTGGTCCTGTGGCCCTGGAGATACCACTGCTGTTTGTGAGTCCCTATTAGATATTTCTTTCAGAGAAATTGGATTTGTCAGCGTCCTGCCTGTGGCCCTTCAGTGCCCTTGGCCCTTGAGGATAAGTTTGCATAGACCTGCTCACCAATGAACAGTATCCTGCTCGAGTGTAGATGTAGTTCTGGGTTTCCAGGTCCTCTGTTATTGGAGTTTGGACCCAGTTCTGACTCTCACACCCATGAACTTTCACTCCACCCCTCTGCCTTCCAGAAATAAATAATACATGCTCACTGCCTGTGATAGATTCTCCATCTAGGACGGGAGGCATGTAAATAATGATTGCTGAGTAAAAAAACTTGGATGGGGAACTGAGGAAGGTGGTGCTTACTATCTGGACATACCAGGGAAGAGATGGCATTTGTAATGAGTGTTTCCACAGGGAAGAGAGGCAGAAGGTCTTTCTCAGCCAGTCCCCCATGCTCTCCTAAAACTTTTCCTCTGCCTGTTTCTTTTGTTTATCCTCTATAATAATTATGTCAGACGCATGCTTTTCCCCCACAATACCTAGTGCATCCTGACCAAAGGGTTATGACTTATCTTTACGCATCTGCTACAGTGCCTCACAAAGATTAGGAATTGATAAATATTCACTGGAGGACTGGGGACTCCGTAGAGATTTCTAGGTAATGAAAATAGGATGTGCACAGGCCTGTGGGCCTGGAGCATCACACATTCCACCAACTGAAGGAGACGTCCAGAGGGACCAGCTGCCAGGCAGCAGTAGCGGTGGTGATAAATGGGGCAGGGTGTTCAGGGAAGGGACGTCGTGGAGTGGAATGATGTGAGATAAAATTGGCCCTGGTTGGGATTAGACCATTGGAACCTTGGAGAACATGTTAAGAACTTTGTCTTCATCCTAAGCACTGGGAAGCCTTGGGACAGAGGGTAGATGGGTACCATGTTGGAAAGGTCACCTGAGCCCTATAGAAGGGAGGGAACAGGCCAGAGGCAAGAACAGCAAAAGAAAATGTGGGGAGACTCTGCTGGAGGCTGTGATAGTCATTCAAGTATTAGACGCGGCTTTAGCACAGGTTGGAAGACGTGCCCCTTTGTAGGAAGAATTCAACACAAAACCGTATGTTAGAATAGAACACAGCTACTTGCCTAATCCTTTCAGGATTTTCTTTTCCAATTTTTGCTCCCTGTTGCCGACAGGCTCTCTGACTGTGGATGGCTCCCCAGAAGCAGCCTCCTCGGTGGGTTCTTCACAGTCGGCATCCTCGTGGTCGGGCGGTTCTGCGCTCTCCGGCGGCTCCGGGGCCTTGGCGGGGCCCCCTGGCCCGGCCGTGCTGGCCGCAGAGCCGTAGGTGTTGATGATGTCTTCCAGCTGTCGGTTCAACTCTTCAGAGATGTCGGGGGGCCTGCTGGCCTCCCTGCCCGGTGGGAGGAGTGGAGCCGAGGCGTCCTGACTGTTGTGCTTCTGGAGGTGGTTTGGGCTGGGTGGTGAGGGGCTGTCTCCTGCGGGCGCCGCCTGCGGTTCTGCTGAGAGCCGTTCAGAGTGATCGGTCTCCATGCTGGGGGGCGTACCTAGTGGGAAGCACAGTTAGCGGGTGTGGAGTTACCCCAGCTGCATGGTAATGGTAAGAAGAGCCCCCAAGTGGATACCACCTAATTATGTTTTTAAGGTTGAATGAACGTATTTTCACAAACCACTGGTAGGAACAGTGGGAAGCTGTTTTTGTAAATCATGCTACTAACATATTTTTCATCTCGAGCTTCAATTTTCGGTAGTATCTCTTACCATGGACTTTAAGAGACTAATTCATGCTACTGTTTCTCATGGCCATATTTGTCATTTTGTTTAGAAGAGCCACTTTGTGTCATCATTTTCTTATATAGCTCTATGTAGATTAACAATCACTGGAGGTACATGGATGTATACATTTTAAATGTTTAAAATGGTGTTAGTTTTCTTTTGAAGTTAAGATATTTAACACAAGAGTCATGGAACTTATCAAAATTATTCATAACAATAGCATCCCTAAACATTCTGTTGATCTGTAAATCAAGGTTTGATTAGTATGAATACTTTGACGTAAGTGTATTATTACATTGGCTACAGGGGCTATTTCTTGCTTTTCTGGTATTTTCTTTTTTCTAGATGAGCAAACCCAATGCACATGCACAAATTATCAATCAACAGAACCCTTTTATAAATTTTTTTTTAGATAAGTCTCACTCTATTGCCCTAGGCTAGAGTGCTGTGTCTCAGCCTAGCTTACAGCAACCTCAGACTCCTGGGTTCAAGGGATCCTCCTACCTCAGCCTCCCAAGTAGCTGGGACTCCAGTGCCTGATATAACACCTGGCTAATTTCTTTGTATTAGTAGAGATGGGAGCTCCCTCTTGCTCAGACTAGTCTCAAACTCCTAAATTCAAGTTATCCTCCTACCTTGGCCTCCTAGAATGCAGGATTACAGGTGTGAGCCACTGCACCATGTTCTAGAACACTTTTTCTAAGGTTCAAACTAGCATCATTTTTGGAATAAGACAGGGAATGAGAAAAGGCACGTATAAACCAACTAGTGTGAAAACGCAGTAGTACTTACAGTAACAATTTCTTAAATTTCTATAAAACCCTTTTATTCCAATATAAAAACAGACCTTTTATTATTTTTTAATTTTTCCCATACTATTGGCAGTTTAGAAGAAAAATGACCTTAAAAAAAAAAAAACACCAGATTAGCACTTTCTCTTCTAAGTCAAGAAGCTCTAGGAAAACTTAATACTTTGTAAGAAATAGCAACATTTGACAAACAAGGAGAGGATGAACTAGGGAACTAATTTAGATATCATTGGGAGCCTCAGGAAAGGCTGAGGGACAAATAGGGCCGTAACAGATTGGCCTAGGCCTTTAAGTTATAGCTCATCTTATTTATAAATAATACTTAAGGTCACGCTACTCATTAGCAGCCTAAAATGATGGCGAGATCCCTGTAATTCACAGGTTCTGCTCTTGCGGTGGCATGAGAGTGCAAACATAAGCATACTGTTCTAAAAACTGCACTGCTGCCTCCTTCCATTCTCAGTTGTCAAATGCTTGGACTTCAGCAAAAACAGAAGGTTCAACGTACAGACATTGCCACCCACTTGTGATACTCACCGAGTACGTGGAACTCAGAGGCAGTATTTTTTTTTCCTTCCACTATTCGCCAACTTGACTATAAAATAATGCAGTAAACAGTTTTGTTGTCTTCCTCACTGGAATTTATTTATCCTGACCTCCACTCGTCTATATATAACTTACGCTTTCCCCGAACTCAGAGAAAGACACGTGGCACCTGCTGTCCGGCCAGAAGTTATTTTAAGCTATCCTAAAACGAGTCCTGGCATTTAGCACTTCATCCTTGAAAATCGAGAGAATACTTTTTCAATCAAATCGAAAACAGTGAAGATTTGCCGGTTTAAATCCCTATGTGAGTTTTAAAGTGTTTGGAGAAACTATCTTTGGATGAAATAAAATCTAAAGTAAACCAAACTTCAGAACACTGAGCTTCAAAATGGTTATCCATGGGAATTTCACTGTGCTCAGTCTAAGTGCATGTTTTTGGTTTGCAATTGATTTATTCATTATCAGATGCCACACTCATGGCTTTTAAATACTTAATTCCATGGATATTCATTAAACTCCTGTTCCACGTTTATTTTAAAACAGAATATTCACACCTATTCGGTACAGTACACATTGGATGGGGGGCACAACTTTGAGCCAGTTTGTGCAAAAAACGAAGAATGTAAACAAAACACACGTACCCCCTAATATTCTGGAATAAAATAGAGAAAAAGAAAAACATTGGGACCCCCCCCCCCCCGGATAATTGAATCATTGTAAGCCCAGGACAAGTCCATTTCTAAAAGGAGCCTTAAGACAAACCGATAACAGGGGAGGAAAGTCACGGAACTTTGTTACTTTTAATCTATTCCTTTTATATTAATACATTTTATGGCAAATAACTTATTTCTGAATTTTATATTATACTTTATTGCCTTCTCCTCCTGTCCCTGGAGGGAGAATTTTTCCGCCCTGCTGGCAGTCCCAGGGGACGATCTCCACTTCCCTTCCTGAGCAACACATCTTCATTATAAATACAACAATGGAAAGTTCTCCAGCCTCAAAGATGGAAGTTTCGGACAGCACAAACAGCACGCTACATCTTCTCGTGGGGCTTGGGGGAGTGTTTGTCATACTTACCAGAAGGCAAGGAGCTAAGCTAGAAGAGAGAGGAGAAGAAAGAGGCAGCAAAAAGCAAGTCAGAACAGCAACAGCAGGAGAAGGTGGGCTGGCTGTGTTCTCACAGGGGAGAGAGAAACCCAATACACACACACACACACACACACACACACACACACACACACACACGCCCGCTCACTCCACGCAGGCAGCAGGAGGGAGGGGGTGGGGGTGGAGAAAGGAACATCAGATGACACAGCAAGAGAGAAATACACCCAAGCTTCTACAGCTGTCACCAGGGGAGACACTCAGAGAAGAGAAGCAGCCAGTGGATCTCATCAGATTCTTCCACATTTTGTTCTTGTAGAAACTCACTCCTGAGGACGTAGCCCCTTTGGCCAGTACGATCCTTCACCATTGTTGTTCTTTCAGGCAGAGTCTTTATTTCTGGGTTTATCTCCAGTGTGGTTGATGATTCATCTTTTTTTTTTTTTCCTTTTTGTGTAAGCCTAATTAGTGTCAAGTTTCTTACAGGGATGGTGGAAAAGACAAACAGTGGCATGAGAACAGGGAGGTGCTAGAACTCACTTTAATTATGATGTCATTGTCGGCTCGTTTGCAAAATTTGAAGTAAAAATTTTGATGGTTATTTTGGAATTGAGTTGAATGTAACCTTCGTGCCGTGGCGATGGGGGTGACACCGGAGCACGGTCTTCCACAGGTACCTGCATTCACATCTCAGACAAGACCTTTGGGAAGCTGTCCGCTTTTTCTTCATTATTTGGGGGGTGTCCCCACTTTCCCACAGCACCTTGCCCACCCTTTTCAAAATTCTCAACACGTTCCTTAATCCTCTTAAGAAAAGAACCTCCTTGTTTACCATAAAATGCCTCTCTCTTGAGTCCATTCCCTTTTCTTTCTGTTTTTGGAGAATATTCTTCCAAAGCAAATTCCTGTGTCTGAATTTCTGCTCTGGGGCTGGGCTGGGCATAGTGGCACTCCTTGTGGTAGGCAGAATAATGCCACCCAAAAGATACCCACGTCCTGATGCCTTGAACCTGTGAATATGTTACTTCATATAACAAGAGGGACTTAGCGGATTAAATCCTTAGATTGATTATCCTGTATTATCTGGGAGGGCCTGATGTGCTCTGCAAGGGTCTTTGCATTAACAAAAACAAGATAGGGAGGCAGGAGGATCAGAGTCAGAAAGAGATTTGGTGACTGAGCATAGGTCAGAGTGATGTAGGCCTATGAACCAAGGAATCCAGGAGGCCTCTAGAACAACAGTTCTCAACCCGTGGGTCGTGACCCCTTTGTAACAATGAAAATACCTCGCAGCATTAGGAAGGCTGAGAACCACTGTTCTAGAAGCTGGGGAAGATAAGAAAAAGGATTGTCCTCTAAAGCCTCCAGAGGAATGCAATCCTGCTGACATGTTGATTTTAGTCCAGTGAAACTCATTTTGGATTTCTGACCCCCCGAACTATAAAATAATAAGTTTGTGTTGTTTTTAAGCCACTAAATTGGTGGAAAATTATTATAGCAGCAAAAGGAAACGAAAGCATTCCACCCCCAAACATTTTCCTACCACTTTCTGTGAGTTCAGGGGAGGCATAAGATATACATAGATGAGTACACCCAACAAGTAGGGGGTGAGATGTCACGGGTGGGATAAAGAAGTACCAAGGATGAAGACAGTGAGGCTGTTTACTCCGACATTTGATAAAACAGTGGGTGAATTAAAATCAAGGAAATACTTTCATCTAAGTTAATAAATAGTTGGTGAATGCCACCAGTTGGGTGGGATTCCAACCTGCATTGTGACAAACCGACCCAATCAGATCTTTCAGAAATAACAAACAAGAAGTCAGTGCTCCTCAAATTTGAGGAATGTATAGATTCTCTTAACAGAATAACTTAATATGGAAATTACTTAAAGGATTATGTTATTATGTGCACCAGTATGTACTAATAAGAAAATAAGGATACCCTTCTTGTGCTTTGAGTAACTATACAATATTAATTTAAAAATGAATATATGTTTAAAACTCCATAAAACCAATCAATACAGTTCTAATTAACACCACCTTTATGTGGCAGACAGTGTTTGGCTGAACCCAAATTGCTACTGTTGTTTGAATTCATGGTATTTTTCTACAACGTGCTTTGGAAAGTGACAGTTTTGTCAACATTTGATCTATTCTAATTATTATATAATTTTTATTTAAATGGTCTCCTTCCCCTTTTATCATTGTTTCTCATCCGTGTCCCCCTCTGGGCCTCACATCCCTGAGTCCAGAGCCTTTCTGGTTGTTGAGCTTCTCCAGAGAACAGTCAGAGATACCCTGAAAGGGACTTGATTTTATAGGGGGGGCCTGGGGACTCTTTGTTCTAACTCTTCCTTCTCCTGGTTAAAAAAAACAAATCAGGCTGTGCACAGTGGCTCACACCTGTAATTCCTAGCACTCTGGGACGAAGAGGTGGATGGATTGCCTGAACTCAGGAGTTTGAGACCAGCCTGAGCAAGAGTGAGACCTTGTCTCTACAAAATTAATTGCCATTGTGGTGGTGACTGTAGTGCCAGCTACTTGGGAGGCTGAGGCAAGAGGATCACTTGAGCCCAAGAGTTTGAGATTGCTATGAGCTATGATGCCAAAGCACCCTACCAAGGGTGACAAAGTGAGGCTTAAAAAAATAAATAAACTGGATGTGGTGGCACATGTCTGTGGTTACTAAGAATAGTTACTAAGGAGGATCCAGTCTAGCCTGAGCAACATAATGAGACCTTATCTCTTAAAACAAACAAACAAATAATACAAGAGTCGTGTACAACAGCCGGGTAAACTGTCCTACTAAGTCTCCAGCCTTACTACCACTTTCAGTAGTGTCTCCACTACTGGGTATTAAACCTCAAATTCCTTAGTCTTTTCAGAGTTTACCAGGCAAATTAGCTTGCTCTCACTGGTAGCCTTTTCTGCTGCCATCCAGCCCCATTCTTGTGAAGTACACTTTTTCTGTCAAATCATTTACCACTAAGTCCTTTGTTCTATTCCTTATCTGCTGTGGTTTGGGGTTTAGGGACTCAATTCTTCTGGTTTCCTTGATGTTAGAATTTCCTTTTCTGCTTTTTGTTCCTCTTATTGTTTGCTGATAAATTTTAGAGTGAAAAGAAATCAGAATTATCTTCACACTACCATTTTGGCGTTAGGAAGATTTATTTAACTGTTATAGTAGTCCAGTGATGAAATAAACTGCCCCCCCAAAATAAGAATCTTAAGCATTGGAAATAGCCAATAGAAATTTGGTTGTTTCCACTTTCAGGAATATTGGTGAAGAAATGTCTGGAAGGGAGAGGAATTAAATTAAATGATTCACTTAGGAGCTCTTTCAACTGAAAGAGCTCAAACTGAAAGGTTTATAAATTCTGTACTTTTTTTTTACCATGGGCTGAAGGAAAGCAGAAGTCATATGTTGATAATAATTTAGATTTTGAGCCTTATAATCAGGTAGCTTCCCTGTGAATTCGAGATTTTTTTTACTTAAAATATATTTTAATTTCTTTAGCTCCAATTTCCTACTCAATAAAATGAGGCTACTTATTTGATATGATTGTTATAAGACCAGCACAGTAAATGCAGTCTAGTATGAATACATTATCTCTGTTAACTAATTCCAGTAATGATGTGTTTAGATTTAGCTTGTAAATGGGAATTAATATCTCCTACACCGATAACATTTTCACACTGTTGTTGCCCCAAACCAAATTGAAGTCTGAGAATCTATTGTATCATTTCTTGGTCGTGGTATATATATCTATATATATACACATACACACACATATCATGTATGTACGTATCTCTTGTATATATACACACACCATACACATACATACATACACATATACACACTTGACCTGGGCTATATCTGGCTTAGGGTGCAGGGGGAAAATCTTTGTATACTTTTCCTACTCAGGACACATCACCTCTCTCTTTCTAAATGAGGGGAAAGTGTGAGCTTATGGCCAAGGAAAGATTATTTTCTATTCGTCTAAACACAAGTCATGTAGCAAGTGGAAATATTCAGTTCCCATGGTGAATTTGTACTGGTTGTGTGCAGTTGATTTCCAGAAGTGAAATATGATTCCATCCTATGAAAAGAATTTGGTTTTATTACTTTAAGGCAAGAATTAGGTGTTGGCAATATTTATTGTTTCTAGTAAAAGGCGAAGTGGACTAGCTTTCATGAATAAAATAGCCTGAAATTTGTATAAATATTGGGTGCTACACTTATACTTGGAAAGAGTAACACTTCTTAAGTAGTTTTATTAAATCGTACTTACCTTTTTTATAATGGCAATTTAATCATGAAGCTCTTCTTATAAATAATGCAGATAGATTCTAGGCTAAGCTTCTTTATATTGATTCTATGTTTAATCTGAATCAACAAAATACTGCTATGTGCATTCTACAGGGGAGATTTGGCTCATCACTATTAAAAAAAAGTCAGAATAAGACATGCTGTTTGGCAATAATTTTGGACCTCCCCAT
>CAUYQV010072142.1:0-32799 GCA_963574575.1 Galagoides demidoff | reverse complement strand
ATGGCTGCAACCAAAAAATGGCCAGGCGTTGTGGTAGACGCCTGTGGTCCCAGCTACTTGGGAGGCAGAGGCAGGAGACTCGCTAGAGCCCAGGAGTTGGAGGTTGCTATGAACTGTGATGCCATGGCACTCTACCCAGGGAGACAGCTTGAGGCTCCGTCTCAAAAAAATAAAACAAAATAAAATAAAAAAAAGAAAGAGCTCCTCTAACTCCGCATGTCTGCCCTGATCATTTCCCCCACACTGAACACGCCCAGGTCACAGGGTTGCCCCTCCCCTGAGCGTGACAGCTCTGTTCCCACCACAGATCCCAGGTTGGAAACCGTAACTGATCCTTTCTGTGCTGCTTAGATTCTGTTTGCCTGGAAGCAGCTTCTCCCTTAACATTATTTTTTGTCTAAGGATGAGAATGGGAGAGAAGAGAACAAAAATGCTGGTCTAAGACTGAGGGAGTGGAGGATACCTGTGTGGGCAGGGACCTTGACGGAGTGACAGAGACCATATGAGACTCTGTGGTTATGCTGTGCTTCAGAGAGCAGGGTGACCTCACAGGAATTTCCAGAAGACTATCTGCTCTGGGAGTTGCTCTGGCCCACTCAGCGCATCCCCTAACTTAACCAAATGCTACTCACCTGTGAACTCCTATAAACATCTCAGTATTTTGAGGTTTTAATGATTTTCTTGAAAAACAAAATACTATCATGGGACACTCAAGATGCACAGTGTTGAGGGTGTTGTCAGAAACAATTAATCCCTTTATTTAATTAAATTTTCCATCACAGGAAGCATAATTCCAAGTTTATGGGTCTTATTGAACCCTTGGGAAGGGGAGAGAGACAAGCAGAACTGGCATCGAGCAGCATGTTATTTCTGAAGTGTGACAGGGCACTCATGGTTTATTCTCCGACAGCAGAGTACCCGTGATTACTTTGACCTCCCCCTGGGATCATTGGTGAAAGCACCCTAGCATCCTATTGTCTTTTTTCTCTGCCTCTCATGTGTTTCTCTCTTTACACGTTTGTCCTATTTCTGCTCATCTCAGCGACCTATTTTCATCTTCATTTGTCATTGCGTTGTTATAGACAGTGAGCGAAACCTTTGCCCAAACTACTTCAGGCTGTACATCTCATTGTGTACCGTCAGTGATCACAAAAGAAATTGAAGACACAAAGAGTTTCTATGATGTGAAAATTTCATGTAATTAAGGGGCGGGGGGGGGATTAGTGAAAAAAAACAAGCTTCCTAGAGTCAGGATGTGAATTGAGGAATATTCATGGAAAGATTGAAAAGCAAATTTCAAGTTGGAGAAGATAATACTGTCAGTAAAAGCTGGATTTGGCCACGATAACTTGCCCACCCCTTTTATTTCAGCAATGATTTTCCTTTAAACCAAAAGAAGTGCTCAGGGGGGCCTACTGACTGATGCGCATTACACCGTCGTTTTCTCTCTCTGGATTGTATGGCGTTAGGAACCAAAGCACAGGACCCGTGGGCGCAGAGCACATCTCCCTCACTCTCCTTCCCGTTTCTTTCCTCTCTTTCTTCCTGTCTTCAGCGGGTGCTGCAAACGAAGCCTGCTGCACCATTTTCCCAAAATGTAGCAGGATAAATTCCAGATCCTCAGCGTGGTCTGCCCTTTGCTCTGTGGACTCCGTCTCACTGACCTCTGTCTCTACTATCAGATCTTTTTCTCTTCCTCATCTGTGGGGCAAACTACCTAATATTTCAGGATACAGCTCAGATGCCACCTCCTTTATGAAGACTTCCCATGGGCAAAATGCACTAATCTTTTTGCCACTTCTTAAACAGGCTGCTTTCCTTTTATTGCATTTACGTGTAGCCTGCCTTCTCCTTCCTTGAGATCCTTGGAGGCAGGAGCTAGTCACCAGTGAGTACAGCAATCCATCAGTACCAAGTAGCTGCCATGACTCAGAGAGTGTTCCTGGCATCTGTGACTATGGTGACCAGAATACACCCTTGCTTCACAAAAGTTGTGAAATAATCAAAAAACAATAGATATTCATCAGATAATCACAAAACTAAATTTTAATCTATCAGAAAGGAAAATTACAGAGCAAGATGAAAACATAGAGTAAGGAAACCAAATAAATTCTGGGCTGTTGGGTTGGGAGTCAGGAAAGGCCTCTGTCAGGGTACAGATCTTCAAAGTGGATAGGATTTTCTGTTGAAGAACTGGAATTATTTATTAACCTTTCATTTTTCCATTGGCTATCATACATTTCAGCAATATTCTCAATCATCTACTTTGAACTATAGTCAGCTTAAACTGGATCATTTGACCCTCCATTCTAGACACGGGAAAATTAAATCCCATTTGCCATGTAATCTTCGCGTGTATAAATGTATCTCTGTGTGATGTAACTGTTACTATACTCTGCCTCAGAGTCTTGTTGGTTATATTCTAATTTCAAATGTTCTAGCAGTTACCTTCATATTACAGTGCGCTGGCCCCTGGATGGCCAGGTCCAGTTCCCAAATGAATGTGGGCTGATAGTTTTTGTTGATGTTAATGAATAAAACAAAAGGAAAACAGTAATGAATGTCAGAACTTCACTCATTTATTAGTGACGTGGGCGGATTGTTTGCTTAGCCAGCTAACAGGTGTTGAACCCTAGAAGAACGTTTGGTGGATTCAGAGTGCCGTGCAGTGTGGGATGCCCACAGACGCACACACTTTTAAGTTCAATCTGCGTCACTAACATTTTCTTCATCGTTTTTCTTGACAATCAAAAGAGCAGCAAATCAAACCTCAATTTGCGGTATTTGTTGCTCTCCAATGTATAAATATTCCCAGCATGGCTTGTTTGGATGTTTCATCCTATCTCACAGAGAAGGGGACGGGTGGGAGCAGCAGTGTCCCCGCCATACATTTGAACCTCAAGGGTGTAGGTAATACTAAAATGACTCCCAAGTTGTAACTTTCCTTGAGTACTTAATGCGTCAGTTTTGATCTGACCTAATTAATTGTACATTCACATACTTACTGTTTTTCTTTCCTACTTGTTCACAGACTTATTTTAGGTTCTCAGCAAAACTGAGCAGAAAATACAGTTCACGTACCCCTATTCCCAGGCATACATAGATGCCCGCCGGAAACAACCCCCACCAGAGCGGCGACGTTTATCAGTCAGTAAACCTGCATTGACACGTCCTCGTCACCCCGAGTCCATAGACTGCCATTCACTCCTGGTCCTGTGCAATCTCTGGTTTTGACAAGTGTGTGATGATGTGTATCTGCCGTTGCTGGGTCACGCGGAGCGGGTTCACTGCCCTGAAAATCCTCTGTGCTCTGCCTTTTCATTTCCCCTCCTCTGTCCCTGGCAGCAAATAGCATTTACACCGTCCGCACGGATTTGCCTTCTGAGAATGTCATCTAGCTGCGTAGGGCGCTGTGTGGCCTTCTCAGGCTGGCTTCTCCCTTGTAGTGACACGTGTGTAAGTGTCCTTGCTGTCTTTTCGTGCTTCATAGCTTATTTCATGTTAACACTGAATAATGTGCCATTGTTAGGATTAACCACAGTTTGTTATTCCATTTACCGTGTGAAGGACACCTAAATTTCTTCCCCGGGAAATTGTGAATAAAACTACTGTAAAAATCTCTGCCCAGGTTCTTGTGTGAACATAAACTTTCAACTCCTTTGGATAAATACAAAGTGACACGATTGCTGTATCTGATGGGAAGAGCATGTTCAGGTTTGGAAGAATTTGACCGAGTATCTTCCAAAGTGGCCGCACCGCTTTGAGTTTCCACCGCCAGTTACCGGGAGTTCCCGGGGCCCCTCCACACCCAGCAGCATTTGGTATTAACAGTGTTCTAGACTTTGACCGATCTAATAGGTGTGGTAGTGTGTGTATAGTTTTCATTTTAGTTGGAATTTTCCTGATGACATATGATGTGGAAAATCTTTCCATTTACTTCTCATTTGTCCATCTTCTTTGGTGAGGAGCCAACGGTCTGTTAACGCCTTTGGCCCATTTTCTAAATAGGCCAATTTTGTTATTATTAAGTCTTAAGAGTGTGGGGGGTGTTGGGTTGTTTTTTTTCTTTTGCATTTTGGATCGGACTCCTCTATCTGATAGATCCTTTACAAATATTTTCTCACAGTCCATACCTCATCATTTTATTCTCTTCACATTATCTTTCACAGAGCAGAAGTTTTTAATTTTAATGAAGTCTAACTCATGATTTTTTTTCATAATTGTGTCTTCCATGTTATAGCTAAAGAGTAATTGCCAAACCAACAGTCATCTAGATTTTCTTCTATGGAAATAAATACTCATGTAAGCCCTTAGTAACGTAGTGGTGAGGTGTGGGGAGAAGGGAAACATCCCGATTAAATCTCAGTCTCTCAGTGCCCCTGTGCCCCTGGACTGTGAAGTCACAAGTCGCCATGGGTGGGACAGGATGGCTGTAGTTATGTATTTACCTTCCTCTACAGGGCTTAGGCTCTGATGGATCTTAGAAGATTAGACAGTGCGAAATAGTTTCCCTGGTGTCAGGCCTTGTCAAAAAGAACAGAATGTTCCGGTGTACTTCAGAAGGGTAACTTTTTTTCTCTTTCTACGGGAACCATGAGGCAGATTTTTGCCTTTATTCATTGTGAGAACCTAGGAGAACTTTTAGAGGGAAAACTCCAGAAGTGTGAGAACCACCCCGCCACCCCCATAACTGGAAACACCTAGCGTTTCTATCTTTCACGATTGTCTACGCTGAACATGTAGGAATTCCTCAGTCATAGGTTATGGTTTCTGATCCTGGTACTGGCCCTTAAAGTTTATGCTTATAAATTTCTAATAGAGTAAGTGTGATTTTCTGTGTCCCCTTGTCTATTTCTCCAATTTTGCCCTTTGATTTGCCCTGTGACCTCATTTCTCTGATGAACTCAGCAGAGTTGTTCAGATTTTTACTTCTTGTTAGGATGGGGTGAAGATTTCTAAGCTCTTTATATGCCCAGACCAAAAATCAGAATTTTAATAAAGAAATTATCTCCTGTGAACCAGTTTGAAACTAAGGGAGAGCAGGGTCCCAACATCCCACTACCTTTATCCCATTACATAACATACTTAAACAGCTGTAATTGATTGATTGATTTTTAAATAGACTGTTACCAACTTTCTATTAAAGATGAAAAAATAGTATATGTATTCTTTTTTCTTTACTCTTCCCCAATTTACCCTGAAGCTTCTCAACTCACTACCATATTTCATTAGTTAAGTCCCAATAAAAACCAATGTCAAGCCACTGATGTACGTCCTTAAAGATATTAACCAACGTAATTGGTACATCAAAGAAATAAATAAGAAAAACAAAAACTTTAGAGGACAAAAAAATCAACAACAAACTTATCAAGCAATAGAGTAAGAAAAGGATTTCCAAGCAGGAAGCAGAAACCAGACATTGTAGAGCAGAGATTGGTCAATGGAGCTAAAAGAACTCGATACATTGACTGCATGTAAACATGAACACACATGAGAGGGAACAGAGTAACAGTATCCTGGACAATTGCTTATAACTTAATGTTTAAAACTATAGCATGATGGATAAAAGAGCACCTAGAGGTTTATCCATGGTACCTTAACAAGCCACACAGGGGCAAAGTTCATGCTTTCTCCCCACAAAAATTCTTTTTTTTTGGTCAAGAAAGTTTTCTAAAGAGTGACTTTAGTATTCCAAAAACGTTATGAGAAGTTTTCTCTTTCTTTTTTAAACTGAGTGACTAAATTAAGTCACATAATAAAAAAAATGAACAGTTTGGAAGTGAACAGTTCAGTGACATTCAGTGAATTTATAATGTCATTCAACAGCTACTATCTAGTTCCAAACATTTTCATCAGCCCTGCAGGGGACCCTGCACCCATCAAGCAGTTGTTTCCCATCCCCAGGCCCCCGACCTGAGTTCTGCCTCCATGAATTGACCTATTCTGATTAGTTCACATAAATAAAATCCTATAGGATGGGGCCCTTTTTGTGTCCAGCTCCTTTGACATAGGGTCATGTTTTTAAGGTTTGCCCACCCACTATTCTCAAAGGCTTCTCAAGTTTTGACACCTACAGATTGAAAAATGTATCACTCTATTTTCCTGCTTTATTCACAGCCTTTCTTTGCTTCTCACTCTGTGTTGATAATGATTTGAATCTTGCCAAGTGTTAAGCGGAGCTTAAATTTTTCTCTTATAAGGGCTTTTTCTTTCAATTTCCTAGTTGCACATAAAATGTAAATACACATATCTAGATCAGGTGATGATGTCAGTAAGGATATGATGATAAAATATATGATAAATTAAAATGACTCATAAAAACTCCCCAGGGATAATTGTGAATTATTAAAATTTAGTAAAATAAAACCTAGGTCCAGTACTGCCCAACTCCAGAAGGGCCATTCCCACTGGGGTCCACAGTCACGCACGTGCACCGAGATCCCAGTGAGTGGAACTCTATCAGTCAGCCTCGTGGTTATAGCAACAGTATTTTACTTTATTCAACTGATTTTTACAGTTATTTACTTCAAATTTATCCCCAGAAATTGTTCTTATTCATTTGTCAGTTTTACTCTCAGAGGGCAAGAAGTTTAAAAGCTGCAAAACTTATACCTAAAAGATTAAAGAATTGACTCACAGGATTAGCGCTAAATTGAAGAAATATCAGAAAGAAATGAAAGCAGAAGTAAAGTGATGGAAATGGAGAAACTTATCGGCATTTTATGGGAAACACAATTGCTCCCACAGCGCTGTACAGTAGAAAGCGCCAGCGTCGAAATGAAAAGCTGAAATAAGAATAGTGTGAGACCAGAGCTAAAGATTTTGCTTGCAAGAAGGGAATGGTCCCTAAACTCCTTAGAACCATTTCATGTTTCCCCATAACTATTCCTCATCCTCTGCCCGCTGGGTCTTCTGTTGCATTAGCACGTGCTCCTGAGCGATCCCCATTGTGGACTAATTCTGGAGCGGGACCCAACTGGGGAAGGCGGTTATGTGTCCCCTGTGACATCTGAAGTTAGGAGGACAAATGGTACTTTGCTTACTCCTCCATGATCCTCATGCAGGAAACATCATTTAATTCTTTTAAAAAGCTTCTGCACTGCTGCCCCCGTTCCTTCTGGGCCTTGTGTGTTTCTCCTCAGGTCCACACTCACTCCATAGAGAAGCACCAGAGTCTTTCAATGTGTCAGGCTCCTTTCATCTAAGCTTAGACGTTTTCCATGTTGGACCATCGTAGCTGCACGTTTCCCTTCTTGTAAAATGACCCGAGTGTTAAGTGTAAATGTGGTTTGTTTGCAGGGACAATGCTCTCTTCAGTTCTGTGTTTCTGGGTGAAGGAATCTGTCCTGCTGCTACAATTAATGTTAACTGTCGCCAGTTTGCTTCACTCTGATGTGAATTTATCATGTGACTCATCAGTATCACTCAGCCCATAAAAATAAGTTATCAGTTAAGAAGTATTGCAATTTTTCTCTCTTTTTTTTTTATTTTTTTTTTAGAAATTCACTGGATAACTTTCCCATGAATCCATTTTGTTAAATTACATATCCAAACAGAGAACTATGTGGAATTCAGGGGGGAAACTGGTCTTCTCTCAGCTTCTTTCTTAATTCCCATTAATCCACGCTGAATTTGGTTTCCTATTTAAGACTATTGTAAATAGTCTTTTTATCAGAATCAGAGATTATGTACTAATCCTACCTTTTAATTATGAACATATAGAATATTCATTAACAGAAGTTATAAATTCCCTCAATTAAACAGACATGGCTTATTCATCTTAACACAGAACACATTTCAGAAAACTTCATTCCAGTCAGGAGACCTAACTTTTTTTAACCCTCAATGTCTAAAATCATTTTTCTCTCAAACTAAACTATTCAGAGCCTAGCAGTTGTGGTGTACTTTCATGACACTAGAAAAGAGTTCCGTGAGGGTCACGGTACCCCGGGCATGTGGGTGCAGCTCCCTCTAACCACCTGCGTGACACGAGCTTGTTACTGCACCTGTTTCCTCATTTGGGGGAAGAAGGTTTGAAATAGAGCACTAGTTCTTACCCAGGACACCGGCAGATCATTCTGGGATTTTTTTCCCTAAATATATTTGTCGAAACCTTCCTGCCTTTCCTCACTGCAATTCTCCAGCCTTATCTGATTTCTGGAATTGCGGTGATTCATTTCCAGCTAAATTTGACCTGGGCAGATGATACTCCTCAACTGACATGGCCCAACAAGCTGTGAGTCTGAACACACCATGGCTGTCCTTGCAGCATTTGTGACAATAATACCAGCAGCATCAACGACATTATTTTAAAATGTTTATATCCATTTCTAGCATTGAGCGTCTTGATCCCATACACCTTTCTGATAAGAAATGGGGTAGCTTTTCTCAATACATTATAAACCCTTCTCCTCTCCCCTCCCCTCCTCTCTTTTGATTTTTGAGACTGAGTCTCACTGTGTCACCCTGGGCCCTGGCTAGAATGCCCTGGTATCATCATAGCTCACAACAATCTCAGTCTCTTGGGATCAAGAGATCTGCTTGCCTCAGCCACTACAAGTGCCCACCACGATACCTGGCTAGTTTTCCTGTTTCCTTAGTAGAGATGTGGTCTCTTTCTTGCTCAGGCTGATCTCAAGCTCCTGAGCTCAAGCAATCCCGGAGTACTAGGATTACAGGTGTGACCCCCACCTGTGTCTGCCCTCCCAGGCATATTTCCAAACCAAAATCTTGAAGTGTAATGTAAGATGTGGTCCACAATATGTCTCAACAAGAATAAAGACCATATGAAAGTAGAATGGTCAAAAAAAAAGAAAGTAGAATGGTCCTCATGCACCTTCTCCCTGGTGGAAAAATGGAACTTAGTAGGGGTTACGTAACCACTACATCCTTTGGTAACCCCTCTACCCAGAGTCTAGAGGGCCAACAAGTCAGGCCGGGAAAAGTAACCAAGCAGATCTTTCTCAGGCATAGGGATGGAGTGTTCATTGGTGCTGAGACAAACCCCTCTCGGTGTTGGCAATCTCATCACCATCTCAGCAGACCTCATGTTGAGGTGAATTATTCATCTTTAGTACCTAGGTATTCTTCTTATTCTCTTGTTTTTATCTTCACAAATCAGTGAGGGGACCAAAAAACTCAGTGATTTAGAGCTAAAAATTCAGTTGCTCATTTTTTTTTCTTTATCTCCTATGTCTAACTAATGACTTAGTTCTGTGTGTATTTTCTTTGAAATCTCTTGCTTTTCTCTGATCATACTGTGCCTGACAAATCTCTCCTTTCACCAAACTCCATGGCAGAGGTAGGTTAGTTATACATCAACTTTTCCTCTTATTCCTGGGCAATGTAACCATCTGCCATCTTACAAAGCATATGCAAATATCAATTTTATTCCGTTTTATTTTTTTGAGTCAAAGTCTCACTCTGTTGCCTTAGAGTGCTGTGGCATCACAGCTCACAGCAACTTCAAGCCTCCCAAGTAGATTGCCTGAGCCGCCCAAGTAGCTGGGACTCAGGTGCCTGTCACAAC
This sequence comes from Galagoides demidoff, assembly GCA_963574575.1. Classification (NCBI taxonomy): domain Eukaryota; kingdom Metazoa; phylum Chordata; class Mammalia; order Primates; family Galagidae; genus Galagoides; species Galagoides demidoff. Next base: position 23,270 of record CAUYQV010072142.1, on the reverse strand, counting down.
GCTTGGCAGTTTTTCTATTTTTGTAGAGATGGGGTCTCACTCTTGCTCAGGCTGGACTAGAACTCCTAAACTCAAACAATCCACTGCATCAGCCTCCCAGTGTGCTAGGATTACAGGACTGAGCCACCACACCTAGCCCCAAACATGAATTTTAAATAGAATTTGTGAGTAGATATTGTTCCTGTGTTGGAGCTCTTGCGGATTTCATTTACAACCCTCTGTTGGTAACATAATATTAACGGAGCAGTAGATGGCCTGTGACGCTGTGCACTGACCGTTGAACTGTCCCTTCACTAGCATTTGGGATACACTATCAGCTCCTCAACTTACCACTTAAATCCTGTTATAATTCATTCTCTGCTTTCCACCCCCCTTAAACAAAACCACACAGACTGTCTACTCCAGACATTAGCAACTGCAATGCTTCATGCTTCATGCTTTGTATATGCTAATTCTCTTTTCTAGACTCTGTTTTCGTGCCTTCGGCTTAAAGATAACCCCTACCATCCTTCAAAGCTCAGCCTAAGCATCACTCCCTGTACAAACTCTTCTTGGATGCACTGATGCTCTTCCTCTCAGGCATTTATTTCCATCCTTTCTCAGTGACACTTTGTCATAGCACTGACCATACTGTTTCCTGAATGTTGCTAATTGAGAGCTGCTATCCTATATGATTTGATTTCATATCTAAGTGTGCCCAAAAAATGTGGAATAAATATGGTTAGTTTCGCATTTTTGACATCTTCATGCTCTCTTTTACCCCGGGGCCTAAAATTAGCCGTCAGAACAGATGGCTTGTAAGAACTGGCCTTAAGTATGCTAAAAAGTAGGTTTAATTGTGGTCCTGGACATGCTTCTTTCTCAGGGGTTCCATTTCTGAAGTGGAAATTAATTTGATGCTTCTCTGGAGTGATGTTCAGATTAATGCCGTGCCATTTGTAAAGGCCTCTAGGACTCTCGGATGAAGGGCATTTGATATTAGCCTCCCTGTTACTCAGAGCTGTTGTAGGGTTCATCTATTTGCCACTCAGCAAGACATTTGACATTCTCTTAATTCAGCACATCCCAGGATTAATTAAGAGATTTCTGGAAGTCTCAGGGCCGTACCTACTTTAACATCAATGTCTCTGAATGTTGATCTTGACATCCTCACTTTGAACAGCTACGGGGTGTTTAAATGATAACCTCGCGTACAATTAAGACTGCTTAGTCCCGGTAAGAATTCTGAGTAGAATTTTGTAGCACTGGATAATGAATATATTCTCCAGGGTCATACAGAGAATTCGAAAAGAAACCCTAGTTCCCAGGGTTTAGCCATTTAACTACACCATCTTCCTAAATAAAGACTATTAACTAAAACCGTAGGGGAGAGAGCTGAAGCCTTCATGAGGACAGATAGTTACCAAAGTGTGTATCTAGAATTAGCTTCTTACATACTCACGCCGAGGCCGCCAGTGCTGGGAGGCACGCTCTTCCTTCAGAGATCTCACACAAGGGTCGGAATGTGTGGGAACTCTGGGATAGGAAAGCACCATTCTCTAGGTTTTCTGAGTGTTTATTATTTATGAGATCCGGAAGGACTGGGGTATGTGGCAACCCAGACAGCTGCCGTTCCCACAGGCCTAAAAGAAAACAGCCGAGGAGCAGCCATTTCTATGTATAGACGAGATGTCTCACACTCAGAGCTATAGAAATAAATGGCCACAGGAAGCTGTGCTTACCTCTTGCTAAACGTTCAAAGATTCTGTTTCAACAAAGGGTATCTATTATTAAGACAATCAGTTCAGAAGGTATCAGTCACACCAGGGATCTAGGTTCTGTAACACACAGTATTGATGTCCCTTTCCTGATGTGTCACACTATCACTTTTTCCCTTTTTACATAGGACACACCACTTCCAGAATAATCATCTGAAAACACCACTTTGTATGATAGCTTCCCATTCAAGAGCTTAATTGTGTTATGAGAAGTATTTAATCCTCTTACAGGCTGTACTGGAAATGTAAGACCTTCCACAGTCTGGCTGCATCCTCTTTATCATATCCTTTTCTCACTACCCTCAACAGTAAGCTCTATTCTGGGCAAGCCAGACTCCTCTTTCCTGCTCAATATTTTTTATTTGCATTCCTGCAGGAAAAACTTCCTGTCAGTTCCCTCTGCCCAGACCTTCCCATCTATGTGACATTTGACATTGAATCTTCCCACATTAATAAGTTATCTCTTTAAATTTAATTTGCACTATACCTACCCCTAAACCTCATAATTCAGCAACAACCATACACATATTTTAGTATGTGTGATTCTCTTACCTCTATGGGTCAGTCTCATCTCCTATGCCATGTCTCAAGGCATCCAGTGGAAAAAACTGGGGCCATTTACTTCTGGCTACGTTTTTTTTTCCCCTTCTTCTTTTTAAATTGAAGTGAAATTTTCATATGATAAAATTCACCCCATTCAGCATACATTTTTATGAGTTTAAATAAGTCAGTACAGTTGTGTCACCACCATTACAACAATGGTGTCACTAGAATGGTTGGTTCCTCCACCCCAAACACTTCCTGTGACTTCTACCCACCTGTGCCTGCTCACGACTCGATCTCTTTTCTGTCTGTAGAATCACACAGTTCTTAGGCTTTCACGTCTGGATTCTTTTCCTTAGCACAGTGCATTTGTAATCATTCACGCGCATGTCAGCGGCGCGTCCCTTGTATTCTGGGGGAGTGATTCATTGTGGCGGAGTGATTCGTTGTGGCGGAGTGATTCGTCAACATACCTGGTTCGTTCATACATTTACCAGTTGGAGTACATTTGGGTAATTTCCAATGTGGGACAATAAAGCTGCCATAAACATTCTCACACAAGTTTTTGTTTGAACATAAGTTTTTATTTTACTTGGATGAATGCCTGGGAGTGGGATTGCTGAGTTGTGTAGTAAGTAAACGTTGAAATTTATGGGAGGCTGCCACGCAGTTTTCATAGTGGCGCTAACATTCTGTGTTTGGACGGGCAATGAATGAAACGTCCAGTCTTTCAGCATCTTAATAATTTTATCAGGTATGTAGTTGTATCACACTGTGGTTTGCATTTTCCTAATAACTAATGATATTAAACATCTTTTTAATTTTTGTTCTATACTTTATCCTTTTGGCTATTTCGTACTACGAGCAAAGGATTAAGAATGTATTAAATGCTTAATAAATATATGTGGATTGTTAAATTGCAGAACAACAAAACCTTCACTTTTATATGCCAGTTTCCTCCTGTTACTAGTCACTGTCATTGCTTGAGCACCTACTGTGTGCCCAGCACTCTAGTGTTTTACATGTATCTTGTTCAGTACTCATAACAGCTCTATAAGTGCAGTGGGATCATTATCCACACTTGATAGTAAAGGGGGTAAACAATATGGATTTGTCAATATTCAAATCTTCTCTCTCCCCCAGGAGCTTTGCATTTGCCTGTTCTGGAAGGTTTTTATGCTGCTACTAATGATAGGTGAGGAGGTAAATTATTACAAAATAATCCAAAAGAGGCTTAAATGATCCACACAGTAAAGAGATAATTCAGAGATTGGTGGGGCCATGAGAATAAAAGGAACAGTAGTACCTGGGAGAGGCAGGAGAAGTGGAATTGTGGAAACAAGGGTAAGGAGGAAAGGAGGGAGAGGTTTTCTGTTTGTGTGTTGTAGTTTCAGGGTTTCCGTTTAAAGAAAAGACAGGATCGGTAGCCAGGCGTTGCGGCAGGCACCAGTGGTCCCAGCTACTTGGGAGGCTAAGGCAAGAGAATCGCCTAAGCCCAAGAGCTGGAGGTTGCTGTGAGCTGTGACGCGACAGCACTCTCTAAAAAAAAAAAGAAAGGAAAGGAAAGACAAGATAGGATTTTTGACAAGCCAATTAAAAATATTGAGTGGGGAAAAGATTCCCTGTTTAACAAATGGTACTGGGCTAACTGGATGGTGACCTGTAGAAGACTGAAACTAGACCCACACCTTTCACCATTAACTAAGACAGACTCTCACTGGATTAAAGATTTAAACTTAAGACATGAAACTATGAAAATACTAGAAGAAAGTGCAGGGAAAACACTTGAAGAAATCAACCTGGGTGAAAATTTTATGAGGAGGACCCCTGGGGCAATTGAAGCAATGTCAAAAATACACTTTTGGGACCTGATCAAACTAAAAAGTTTCTGCACAGACAAGAACACAGTAAATAAAGTGGATAGACAGCCCTCAGAATGGGAGAAGATATTTGCTGGTTATGTCTCCAACAAAGGTTTAATAACCAGAATCCACAGAGAACACAAATGTATTAGCAAGAAAAAAAACAAGTGATCCCATCTCAGGGTGGGCAAGGAACTTGAATAGAAATTTCTCTAAAGAAGACAGGCTCATGGCCTACAGATATATGAAAAAATGCTCTCCATCCTTAATCATCAGAGAAATGCAAATCAAAACTACTTTGAGGTACCCCCTAACCCCAGTAAGATTAGCCCATATCACAAAATCCCCAAAACAGAGATGCTGGCGTGGATTTGGAGAAAAGGGAACACTTCTACAATGCTGGTGGGAATGCAAATTAATTCGTTCCTTTTGGAAAGACATCTGGAGAACACTGATTGAACTAAAAATAGACCTGCCATTTGATCCTGCAATTCTTTTATTAGGTATATATCCAGAAGACCAAAAATAAAATTACAACAAAGATATTTGTATCAGAATGTTTATTGCAGCCCAATTCGTAATTTCTAGGTCATGGAAGAAGCCTAAATGCCCATCGACCCACAAATGGATCAATAAATTGTGGTATATGTACATCATGGAATACTATGCAGCCCTAAAGAAGGATGGAGACTTTGCCTCCTTTATGTTTATATGGATGGAATTAGAGAATGTTCTTCTTAGCAAAGTATCTCAGGAATGGAAGAAAAAGTATCCAATGTACACAGCCCTATTTTGAAACTAGTTCATAGCTTTTATAGGAATGTCATAACCTAATTATAGCCTTAGAATATGAGAAGGGGGTGGGAGAGGGGAGGTGAGGGGGGGGGTGGATGGGGGAGGGAGGGTGATTGGTGGGGTCACCTCTATGGTTTATCTTGCAAGGGTACAAGTGAATCTTTCTAAAAGCAGAGTATGAATGTCTTAACTTAATGACTAAGAGAATGACATGAAGGTTATATTAACCAGTTTGATGAGAGTATTTCAAAATGTATATGAAAACAACACACTGTACCCCATGATTGCATTAATGTACACAGTTATGCTATAAAAAATAAAAAAAAAGGAAAGAAAGAAAGAAAATACAGGATAGGGAGCAACAACTGTGATGAAGAAACTCAGGAAATGAGAGGGATGACGAGAGTGTTTGTTATGCTGACTAACTAAGTACCGTTATTCTCTTTTTGGAGTCTTTTTGAGGGAATTGAACAAAAACAAGGATTTGGGGGAAGAAAGATTGGATTTTTGTTGTATTGACATCAAGTGAAAGCCTTGCAACTTACTAAGATTTCACCAGCAATAAGCACCCACACTTGTCCGTGTGTGCACACGTCTGTGTAGTTCTATGAAGTTTGATCAAACTTGTAGCTGTGTAACCACCACCACAGTCAAGACGTTTAACTGTTCCACCATCGAGAGACTTCCAGCTTCCTCCTAGAGCCAGACCCCCAGCCCCACCCCACCCCATCCGTAAGCCCAGGCAGCCGCGGCACGTTTGTTCTCCAGCTCTGTAATGATCTTATCTCCCAAATGCTCTTTATGTGTCCTTTGGGGGTTGTCTTTTTCCCTCAGCATCATGTTTAAGGTCTATGCAAGATGGTGCAGGTATTAATAGTCCTTCCTTTTTAGTGCTGGGTAGTATTCCACAGGATGAGCATATCACAGTTTGTTTAATCATTCATCCATGAAGGGACATTTGTGTGGTTTATGGTCTGGGGTATTATGAATACACCTGCTATGAACATTTGTTTATAACTTTCTGCATGAAAATAAGTATTTATCTAGGATAAATTCCTAGGAGTATGATTCTTGGATTGTATGTTAAGTCCATTTTACTTTTTATTTTAAAAGAAACAGTTTTATTTTAAGCTCCACTATTTTCTGGAGTGACTATGTCATCTTATACTCCCGCCAGCAATGCCTGAGTGACTCCATTTTCTGCACCGTTGGGTGGTATTGGGCGTTATCACTATTTTTTATTGTAGTCATCCTAATAGGTGTGAAGTAATATTTCGTTGTGATTTTAATTTGAATTCTTCTACTGACTAACGATGCTGAATGTCTTGTCCTGTGCTCATTTGCTGTCTGTGTAGCTTCTTTGTTGAAATTTTTGTCACATCTCTGTCCATTTTCTAATTTTCAGTTTTTTTAACTGAGATAGATGGGCACTTGGGCTGCTTCCACGACTTGGCATTATGAACCGGGCTGCAGTAAACATTCTGGTGCAAATGTCTTTGTGGTAAAATGATTTTTTTTCCTGTTGGGTAGATACCTAGTAATGGAATTGTGGGATCAAATTATACCCCCTAAATATATCAGTTATGATTTTAATTAAACATTAATTTTAAAAAAGCAAAACTTGAAAATAACCTAAGTTTAGCAATATAGTAGATTGATAACAAGAAATCTGAGGCAGTCTTAAAATGTTTGTGAAGATACATTTACCAGATAATACTAAAAACTATGTTATGATATAAAAAGTTAAAGTTAAGTAAGGTAAAAAAAAAAAAATGCTGAGATTGAGCATTGTTTCTGTGTTCTAGATACTAGCCCTCTGTCAGTTACATGACTTGCAAATTTTTTCTTCCAGTCTGCCTGTGTCATCTCATCCTTAACAGAAACAACAGGCACTAATGAGACACAACGGGCACTAATACCAGTCACCAGACTGTCAATTCTTAACTAAGGTGACCTGTGAATCAGCAAACTGAAACTCTAGGAGCATGTATCTATCCACTCTGTAATTCTCCCTTCTTCAAAGTCAGTGTAATAAATACCATATTGCCAGGGTCCAGGGTGGGCAGTATATTACACAGTTTCTTACATGTCAAGGTGGCATTCGTGTGTTTTGTTATCACAGTAAGGCCTGCCTGATGTGGGGCGTGAAGTGAACGTCACATTTCTATCTTTGCTTTCTCTAGTAAGGTAAGTAGACCAGGAGCTACAAGTTTGGTGAACATTCAGGAATCTTGCTGGTGTCTTTAAAAAATGCAAAGGGGACCAAAAATGTGGACACACACACTCTTAAGAGAGGAAAAAAACTGTATTAAAATTGTAATACGGAATGGATACTGATAAAATATGAACACAAGTCACACTGAGCACCTCTTGTCTTTGCAGAAGTCAAAGGTGACTTGAGTATTACAATTTTAATACAGTTTTTTCCTTTCTTAAAACACGTATACATTTTTTGGCACCCTCTGTAGTTTGACATCCAGACCAACAGAAATCTTGGAGGTTATTGCCTAAATCTGGATGAAATGAGCCTTTGTTTTCTGAAGAAAGAGGAAAATGGAAAATCTAAAAAATCTAAAGTCTAAAAGCTAAATTTTATTTAGCTACTTTGGTTGGTATTAAAATGGCTGGGCAACTATGATTTAAGTAAGAGGTCGTATTTTTAATCACTGGAAGCTGCGGTGGCTGAGGCCTGGAAGGGCCCCCGCTGTGTGCAGCAGATCCGATCAGCAGAGGGCTGCACTAATCCCGGAGGTCAGCACCGTAAGGCCTACCGTGGCCAGCGCTGACAATCAGTCAGGTGGAGACGCAGCATAGTCACACCCGGTTTCCTACCCATGTCCTCACCCAGTATCATATATATTTTCTAATTTGATTTTGAGTTATATAATATCCCATTTCATGGATATGGAAACCAAACTGAGAGGCAAAAACCAGCAGAAAAGGCAGAGCTATATCTGACCAGACAGCGAACGCTGCTCCGTAGAATGTTATTTCTCCCAATGTGGAATTCATACTGCAACTTAAATTACTGTTGAGTCATAGAATGTTTATCATAGAATGTAACTCCAGGGTCTTACTGGAGAGATTTAACATTATAATACATTGTTTCATGTTATTGATGAAGTTATTTTAAGTAGAGTTTTAAAAAGCAAAACAAAGGTAGCACGGGGAGCCTAATTTCCCCTGTATTTTTTTCTGACTTCATTATTATCTCTATAGCAGCACTAACTATACCTTATTATACCTAATTATATGCAGGTCTCTCTTCCCTAAACAATAAGCTCCCTGAAAGCAAGGATAAATTTATGGTCATCTTTGTAACCACGTAGCCTGGTATAGTTCCTGGTCTATGGGTCTAAAATCAGTATGTTTAATTGTAATTCAATGTGTCTAGCCAGATTCATTTTTTATTTTATTTTGACCACGGAAGAACAATTGCATTGGCCATGAAATGCTGCCTCAAATCCCTTTCATACATAGGTGGAGTAAAACCTACAGAGAACAATGCCAAACTCCAGCTTTCATAGTTATTTATATGAATACATACAGACAATTACTATAATTTTAGCTGATTCTTTATTTCACTTTATTTTTATTTTTTAATTTTAGAATATTAGGGGGTCAGATGTGTGTTTATAGACTTTGGTGTTGTATAGATTGAGTTAAACTTGGAAGTGTGCCCTTCACCCAGACAGAGTGCACAGTGCCCACTAGGTGTGAATTTCCCCACACCCTCGTCCCCACTCCTCTGGCTTGATTTTCCCTGAAATTCACCTCCACATGTGCACGTAACTGTTGATCAGTTAGCTCCACTTTGGTGTTGTGAGAATGTGTTTGTTTCTCCGTTCTTGTGATGTTTCACTGAGAAGAATGGTTTCCAATTGCACCTGAGGTATCACAAAACATGCTAGATTGGCACTTTGTGTGGGTGAATATAGTACTCTATAGAATGTGTCTGTCACATTTGATCAATCCAGTCATGTGTTGGCGGGCACTTGGGTTGTTTCCACATTTTTTCAATTATGAATTGTGCTGCTGTAAACGTTCTAGTCATTTTATAAAATGACTGTTCATATTCCTGTCTCATTTCTGACCGAACAGATTAAAAACATGTACTGGGGAAAGGAATTTCTATTCAATAAGTGGTGCTGGGAAAACTGGAAAGCCACATGTAAAAGACAGGAATGGGATTCACACCTCTCGTCCTTCACGAAAATGAATTCACGGGGGGTAAAAGGTAGTGTGCACTGTCCAGGTAGGTAAACCTCAGGTAGGAAGCCATAAGAGTTCTGGAAGGAAATGTTGGAAAAACTCTTATAGATACTGGCCTGTGCAGAGAATTCATGAAGACATGAAAAGCAATCACAGCAACAAGAAAAATAAATAAATAGGACCAGATCAAATGGAAAAGGCTCTGCCCAGCCAAGGACACGATCAGAACAGCAACAAGGAACTCCAGCAAGTCAGCAAGAAACAGCCAAACAATCCCAATTAAAAAGTGGGCAGAAGACATTTTATAAAATGACCTTTCGTATTCCTGTCTCATTTTTGACAAAACAGATAAAAATTTATACTGGAGTAAAGAATTTCTGTTCAATAAATGGTTCTGGGAAAACTGGATAGGCACATGAAAATATAGGAATAGCGAACATTCCTCTTTTCATGAGTAATAAAAACATGCTCAACTTCTCTAACCATTAGAGAAATACTAAGCAAAACCGCTATCAGGTATGACTTAACTCCAATGAGAATGGCTCATATTAAAAAGTAACTACAGCTGCTGGTGTGGATGTGGAAATAGAGGAACTCATACACTGCCGGTGGGACTGCAAATTACTACAGCCTCCGTGGAAAATTATATGGAAATACTTCAAAGAACTTAAAGTATACCTACTATTTGTTCCAGGAATCCCACTCCTGGGTATATTCCCAAAGGAAATTTTAGCTAGTTTTATAAATGAAAATATCTTACAGGAGATTATTAACTTTCTAATTAACTTGTGGTACGATGTATGATGTTGGAAAAACTTGTATGATATAACATGGTATTAACTCACCCTGTAACATTATTTTATTGGTATTTCCAGTTTTATTCTAAAAATCAGTACTATTTTAAAAAGTGGGACTATTACAGAATAATATACGTTTCATTTTTCAGTGAGTTAAATAATTAGACATTGCAAGCGCAAAAAGCAAGATTTGAGATTGGAGACAACCATTCTGCTGACTTTTCATTTATCCAAATAGTATTTTCCCAGTTTCCTGACATGAGAAACAGAGAGAATGGCGAGGAGGGTTGTTCAGTGTTGTTTCCTATAAAAAGTAATTACTAAAAACATATCACATAGCCATTTACAAATATAAATGGTGAGTTTATGTCGCAAAGCACATGTCTGGAGCCCAGTATAACGAGGGTATAATCTAATTATACACACACACATGCTTGTAAACACATGCCAGTTCCCAATTATCCCACTAATAACGCACGGGCTGTATCTCTAGAGCTTCAGCATTGCTATAGCCCTGAGACATAAACATTATTTTTAATACCACTTCCTTAAGGATTTTTAAAGAAAAAGCTATGAACAACTCGGTAGCAAAGAGCTTTCCTTATAAAGGAAATACGAAATAAGGGGGAGAGAGAAAAGCTAGTATCTTGGGGTTGTCTTGAAGGAAAATTTATTAAAAGGTATAAAGAGGTTGTTATTTTGACTTTGCAAATAGCATTGAGTTTTCTTACAGCCTTCATTGAAGCTCTGCCTTCCACGAGAATGTGAGTGGCCAGTTGGTGATAGAGACCCCGGGTCCCCGGGGACCAGCAAGGGTTCCACCTGTGTCTGAATCTCTGTCCTAAACCCCAGCAAAGAACACTTTTTTCACATCTTTCACATTCGATCTACTGCCCAACCTGCTCTGCTCTGGTAGACATAGCTCTCACCCCTCCCACAAAAAAATAACTGTTTGAACACATTAAAGCCAGTCTTTCCACTAAATTACTTTAATTTTTTTCTAATCTGGCTAATAGTTTTTATTAAGTATAATTTTATATAAAAGTTTGACAGAATTTGAGTGAATCTGCTACATTCTGTCCACGGGCAGACCTCACTGCCTGTGTGTCGTGCGCCACCTGCCAGTGGTCGTAAATATAATAATAACAACAGCAACCACAAGGACTGAATAGGAGTGTTTTGTGTTGGGTCTTAGCCAGGCTTGGCTGAGACTGCCACTTAAAATCATAGATTATCTCACGGGTGCCTTGAAAGTTCAACCCCCATTGGGAACTTAAGTCTAAGCTATTTAATACATGAAGAATATTACAGAATATTACAGAGTGAAATGCTTAAGTGTGCTTTAATTTCCCCGCATTCCTCTGCAGCCGCCCACTGTGGCTCCCGCTCGCCTCTCTATTTTGGAACTTCCATTACCTCCTCTGAGATTGAAACACCCACCTCTTTAGATTTCCTTCACCAGACAAAGTTTTATTTTCTGTGTCCTTTAGCACCACTATAATTGAAAATTTCCTGCTTTCTATATTCCCATCCTTCACGTCAAAGTTAATATGTTTCCAGCCTCCGACACACCCACCTTGTGCATTTTAATTAAGGCAGACGCCCCCGTGGTCTTTATGTTCATCGCCTCGGCTTAACTCATGTTCTCCTGTTACTCGGGGTTTTTTTTTCCTTCATAATCTCTGTTATCACACTTTCCTAAGATTCACATTTTATGAATTCCAATTTTCCAGATGTGGACTAGCATGTGTGTTCCTTCCAGCGTCTGCTGACCTGCACGCAAGGCATTCTCAATGTTATCCTAAGAATAAGACCAGGAAAGAGAAAAGTCGTTATGTTATACAGACCATATAAACATACCCACTAGACACACTGCAGTTGTGTTTGTGGGACAGAAGTTGTTCTGAAAATAATTTCTCAAAAGCAAACGGCAGACCTGAGGAAGGCTAATGTAACACTCGTGGTGTTTCAGTTTCCTTTTTCTTCTTGTGGTGAGGATCACCAGACAAGCTAACAGCCCTGAAGTGTGGGATCCTGTTTAACAAAAAGAGGACATTTTGATTCGTGGGTGCCCCACGTTACAAAGTTCATCCTATCGAAAGGTTCATCCTGGGTTTCAGGGTCTCCGTAGTACTGAGACTGAGTCCTGGCATGATGGCAAGTCTCAGTAGCTGTCAGATCTGTTGAGTTTATCCAGTAATACATTAATTCAACAGATACTTAGTGCTTTGTCTATGCTCAACACGCTGTTAGATGCTGTCTGGCAAACAAACAAAAAAAAAACTTAATTTCTTGCCTTAAACAGAATCCTGGGGCATTAAGTGGGCAACCCAACCCACGTGTAATTGATTTCACACTAAGATTCAATGCTGGGTTTGGCGGGGGGGTGCTTGATTTTGCTTGTTTTATAGTATTGTTGCATGTTTTATATGTGCAGGGTTTGTCCTCAGTTGACAAAATCAAGGCTTTGTAGTTTTCAGTCATTTCTTAACCCTGTTTACTCTCAACTGAAAAGAAAAATCACTAAGATTGCCAGAAATCTGAGTAAGTGTCAGGAAAACTGTGAAGTGTGTGGCTTTTGCCCTTTCCAGTTCTCTTTGTTCCAGCATGTGGGGCTTTCCTCTGTCCTCCAGGATGACATTGGTACCCTGGAAGTAAGAGTTATAAAAAGCATCACTTTCCTCCTTTCCATTACAATTTGCCTTAAATTTGTGCCATTTCTTCAGACAGATTCCCTGGAATATAAAAATATATCAAGTGGACAGGTGGGGTGGCTCACACCTGTAATCCTATAGCACTCTGGGAGGCCAAGGTGGAGGATTGCTTGAGCTCAGGAGTTTGAGACCAGCCTGAACAGGAGTGAGACCTCATCTCTACTCAAAATAGAAAAATAAGCCAAGGATTATTCCAGCTGCTGGGGAGGCTGAGGCACAAGGCTCCCTGGAGCCCAGGAGTTTGAGGCTTCTGTAAGCCATGACGATGCCATGGCACGGAGTGAGACTGGTTAACAGAGTGAGACTCTGTCGCAAATTAAATTAATTAATTAATTAAATATATATGTGTGTGTGTCTTTGTACTGTGTATATAATATATATATGCATATATGTGTCAATTTCTTTTTTAAGTATATCTTTCTTGCTTCTTGGCCCCAATGTGAATTTTGGAGAAAAATAAGAAATAAAGCATGAAATTCAGAAATTAATTAATTAAAGTATCATAGTGTCCTTTTAAATTGGCTACATTTTAATAGAAACCCTAGTTTAAGAGTTACCTAATCTAACTGCTGTAATATTTCCATCATTCCCAAGTGGCAGTCAAGCTCTGAAGCTCTGATTTCTAAATTCAGAGGCAACTGGTTACCAGCACTTTCGTTTATTGCTACACTTTGGGAGGTAGACCAGTCATCTTAGTGCGAGATGCGGCCTGCCCTTCTGATCTGCAGGTCTGTTCACATATGGTCCAAAAGCCACATGAATCTAAGACAATGCAAATGAAGGGGGTGAGTGTTTTAATGAGATTTTCTGCCACCTCTAATAATGAATTGTCTTTTCCATTGTTAAGTATTTCTGTCTCAGTAATTGGGATCAGTCCTAAAATATCAGCGTGTCCTCCTCTCATGGACAGTGCCTGAGAAATACAGACCAATCCCTTCTGTTGGTAGATTTCCTGCAGACCACCCGTCTTCTAATTTTACTTGTCAGTAACGTGTTCCAATTTCTGAGATAAGAATTAATCTTACATTAATTACATTTTAAATTAACCACAGTATGCTCTTGCAGGAGCACTTAAAATGCCATCAGCAAGATATTGGATAAATCATTGCTGAGGGTCCTTTACTTGGGAGGAGATTTACGTAGCTGATAATTCCTGGAGAGGCGCGTGGATTTTTAAAAACCCTTATCAAAGTGTGGATATTTCTAGGATTTGACCACAGCGGCAGGATATAGTATATTAGCTTACCCTAATTTTACCAATAAGCATGTGAGGAAGGTGTATTTTTTTCTACAGTTATCCATTTTTTATGTTGGCCATTTCAATAACCTGTCTTTCGGATTCATGAACTTTGTCAGGTCCCAGGAGGAAAGATTCAGTCCAAGTCTTTGCTGTCAGAACCTCTAGCCCCCTAATGACACGGTCATGAGCCTTCTTGAGAAGTAGTATTACTTGAATCATTAAAGTCTTCATAAACTCATAGCACTTACAAATACAAATAAATTTCACTTATAAATATGTAATATATTAAAGGGCCATACCTGCTTCTGGGCAGCTGTGACCATGAACATGTCATCTCTCTGGTCATCACTTCCCTCAAATTTCAAAAACAGAGCAGAGCTAGAATCACTGTAAAATGCCTTGCAAGTCTAAAAATCAGGTATTCTCTGAATAATGCTGTCGATAGTCTCCCTTTTTTTTTAGTCACATCTCACTGACTGGTGTCGATCCTTATCTCCACAAGTAGGATCGCAGCTCTGGCGGGACCCTGGAGATTATCAGCTCCAGCACCTTCACTTTGCCGATAAGGAAACGTAGGACTTGAGAGGTGAAGTCGCTTCTTAAACTTTGCACAGGGAGTAAGTAGCTGGCACTCACCGCCACTCTCCCGCCGCTGATCAAGTTCTCTCTCCTGTACACCAAGAAAAAGTCTTTCTTCCATTTGTCTTTAAATCAAAGATATTTTAAAGTAAATCTGATTAATGAGGTTCAACTATGAATAAATATGTCAAAATATCATAGTCAGAAAATTAGGCAAAGGGAGATGTAAGAAAAAAAAAAAAAACAGCATGTGTGATAGCACCCAGACAGCCAGTCAGCATGGATCAGAGAATTCAGACTGAAGTGAGCCAAGGACAAGCCTAAAGAAGTTAAAGGTTTGGGGCAAGAAAGAAATCTTAAAAAAACGGAAGTAAGGCCCAGAGGGTGCAGCTGTGCGTCAGCCACTGCCACGCAGCCCGTCTTTACTGGGGCATCCTAAAGGAAAGCTGTGATCTCTTTGTGGAATGCCAGACTTTTTTCACCCTGGAACAATAAACTTTATCTTTTTCTTTAGATCTGTAGTTTTTTAACTCTAATTACACATGAAAAACAGTTGCTATCTTTCAAACATTACCAGATTTGAACGTCGCATAAGCACTTTGGTCCATCTTAGGTCACCTCATTCAGGTTTTCTGTACAAAGGAGTTTTTCTAAGTTTTGCTCTAGTTTTAATTAATCTGTAATGATTGTACATATTTATAGAGTACAAAGTGATATTTTCAGTACACGTCTTCACTGTGTGATGATCCAATCAGGATATTTTGCAAATTCATCACCTCAAACCTTTCTTACTTCTTTGTGGTGAACACCTCCAGAATCCTCTCTTCTAGGAATTCTTTTCTGTCTGCGTTCCCCAGGGTTTCTGGCAGCTCCCGGGGTGCTTGCTGTGTTCTTCCTCTGATCTGCGCAGAGCATTTTTCCTCATTTCATCTACGGCTTGTCTTATACCTTCATTTCTTCACAGCATTCCTGCTGCATTTTGGAAATCTTTAAAAGCTTCACTGGTAGAAAATAATGGGGCTGTAACATTTTCCAAATGTGCCATTGTCTTACAAATCATCTAGTTTATGGCATTCAAGAATTTTTTTCAAAAGAAGACCTGCCTGAACTCAAAGTGCAGATAAATGCTGAATTGCATATGTAATGTGCCTTAAAATACCTTAGGTACTAGTTCAAAGGCTGACCGCACATCTACTATGTTTTAAAAGTCACTCGAGCTGTATGTACAGTCCACCCTTTCTTCTCCAATGTTTTTATAAAACCTTAACAGGGCTCATAAGAACTGTGAGCATAAATTAGATAGAATTACTGTTAACTGTGACCCAGGGGTTGAGACAGGCGGTGTGACCTTGTAGTTATTAAAGGAAGAAACCCTCAGACCTCCCCACTGGAGATTCTCGTTTTCAATCTTATATATCCCAGCTCTGCCTCTTTTACGGCTGCAAACTAAGCCAATCAGCCCCTTTAGGTGACAGCCAGATTCACTCCCTGTCGAGGTGTTGACATTCTCTCTAGAGAACTTCAGTGAAACTGAAAATTTCTTGTTCCCTGGAAGCCATGGCAGGAATGCTCTATGATTCATGTATAATATATATGGTAACGAGAATGCTGTGTATTAATTCCTAACCTTTCTGGAGAGAGGTACTGACGGTAATTTAGACTTCCTATATTAATTTCAGAGGGCAGAATGCAGAAGTATAGCTGTGCTTACCTTTTAAGGATAATACAACTTCAAAACAGTATTTCAGGGAGAAAAGTAGAATAAACAAAAAGCTGTCAAACTAGCTATCACTGTTGTAAAGTTGTTGAAATGTTGAATGTCAGAAGCAAACGTAATTCGATGACTAAGATGAACGGCCACATGCTTTCCAGGTACCACCTTCCTCTTGTGTCACAAACACAAGCAATGCATTAACCCTAGACTCTTACAAACAAGGCTAATTAAGTGAAAGGAATTGCCACTGTATCTTGTCTTTCCTCTTAAATCAACAGATAAGGAGCAGAAGAACTTAGTGTTGGGTTCCCTGTAGATTTGGGACTTCCCACTCTCCAGCCAGAAGGGAAGACATTCATCCCCTTCCCTTGTTTTCTGCTCCACGTTGAAAATCTAGAGGTGGGTCTAGTGCAAAATACTCAAATTTTGAAGAATCATTATCCCTTTGTGGTTAAAAAAAGAATCTTTTCAAACCTTTAAAACCATGTTTAATGGTTTTAAATAAAGATAAATAGTGATTGCACTGAAATCTAAGCCAGAGGAACCCATTAAGAGCTGATCATTTATTTGAAGGAATTAATAGTTTTTACTTTAAGGAGACAAAGGCAGGAAGCATAGATGTTTTAAATGCAGTTCCTAGAGCAGGCCTGTCCTCTCAATGCTTCTGAAAATGTGACCAAAATGGCCTTCTGCGTTAAAGCCCCGCCTCGGGCAGGGTGCACAGAGGAATATGTCACAACCGGTGGGAAGCTCGCAGTAAGACCAGGGGTCCCTCCCCCTCCTCCTCCTCTCTGGAGTCCAACCCCAGCTGTGACTTTGGCTCTGAAAGTTGAACAGAGGTGGAGGAACTTGGCTTCCAATGTCAAATGTGAACACTTCCTAAAGGCAAGAACCACCCCAAGAGGGGGCCACACACTTTGAATTGTTTTTCAGGTAAATATCATGGGTTTTCTTGGCCGACTTCATAGCCTAAAGTAGTGAAGCCAATACAGCACTGTAGATGAAAACATCTATATTCTGGTCCTGTTTCTGCAAAACAAACAAACAAAACATAGTTCTGTGAACTTGAAAAAATCATGTACCTCCTGTAGGACTCTTTTCCCTTTTCTGTCAAAGGGGAAATCTGGATGATGTGGCTTTTCATCTTTTCTAGTTGGTGATTGTGTGGAAACTAAATTGTTTTCATGACTAGGGAAATGTTAATTAATCTATAACCCCTCCTCGGGGACATCTTTCCTTTAACAAGCAGGCAACAGAAGATAGGTGATGTCAGTAAATACCAAATGATTTCTCGTACGTGAAACATCTAAAATAGTCAAAGGTATACAATAGAATGATGTTGACCAAGGAATGGGGGCAGGAGGATAAAGTCAGTTGTTGTTCAATAGGTATAAAGTTATTCTAGAAGAGTAAGTTCCAGGGACCTGCTCTACAACACAACACCTGCAATGAACAATAAGGTGTGGGGGACTTAAACATTTGTTGAAAATAGGAAGTTCATATCAAAAAGCTTATCACAAAAAAAAAGAAAGAAAAGAGAGAGGAGAGGGAAAGGGATGGAGGGAGGGAAGAAGGGAAAAGGAAAAGAAAAAGAAAGAAAGAAAAGGAAAAAAACAGCAAAGGGACATGGGGAAACTTTTGGAGGTTGTGGACATGTCGATTTCCTACATAAGAAACATATTATGGTGATGATAACACTAATGTACACATATGTCCAAACTCACCAGATTGTAGACATTAATTATATGTGGTTTTGTGTATACCAAGTATACGTCAATAAAGCTGGGACAAGAACCAGGACAACTGGTAACATCATGCCTGTCCATCCCACCTGCTCCCCAGCTGACTGGTGTGTTAGCAGGAACTGCCTTTTGCTCCATCTTCCCAGCATCCAATATACCAGGCACTTTATAGGTCCTACGTAAGCATGTTACTAGCCTCCATTTGAGTCAAAGAACTCAAAGACGTTCCTTTCTGAGATGAACCCCTTCCACCTCCCTGTTCACATATGACTAACCATGCCCTGACCATATTCTTTCCAGTCCTTCATTTCTTAATCTAATGAATTAACTATCAGTTATATGACTTTAATCCAATTTTCCCAATAATGTCGTGTAATTGTGTTATTATTTCTGCCTTCTATTTCTGAGGAGGAGAAAATATCTCTTGAGGTTTATATTATGTGGAAGGGAATGTGTGCTAAGCACTTTGCATACACAATCTTATTTAATTTAACAGTATTCTTTGAAAGAGAAATTGAAATTATGGCACTTATCTTACAGGGGAGTAACATGCCCAGATCCTCATCGCTGGGCAGCAGCAAAGCTGTTCTCCAAAGCCCACATCCTTTCTGCTTCTCTGCTCTGGCTTTCCTTCCCTTACCGAGGAACACTGCATCATTTCTGAGAATGCAGAATGGGGTTCTGAGGAACTGTCTGAAATGGCATTTTTCTAATAATTGTGATAAATCACATTGTCTGGGTGAGATGGACACCCGCCGGGAACCCCTCTGCTCTTCAGCATGTGTGTTCTGTGTTTCACTGCAGCTGCCGGTACAAACACCGTCCCCTGTGTCAAGCTGCAGGTCGTTTCAGACTCACTACCTATGTCTGTTGTGTCATTACAGCCCTATCCTACCCAACCCAGGGAGCAAATTGCCATAGAGGACTTTTCAGATGACAATGGATAGTCCTATTTTATATACAGGGTGGCCATAAAGTTCGTGCCCAATTTAAAATAGCTTAGCATAGTAAATTGCACACAAACTTGATAGCCACCCTGTGTACGTAGTACATACCCAGCACACACCAGTTGGACAAGTAACTCTGCAAACTCATCCTAGAGAAAGTGCCACGTGCCCTATTGTTGACCATCACTATGGTCACCTTGAAGGTACTCCCACTGGCCATCTGGTGGCCATAGTGATAGTCAGCAATGAGGCATGTAGCACTTTTTCTAGGGTGAGTTCATGAACTTAATTGTCAGACCTCATATGATGATAGCTCTGATGGTCATTCCAGAAAAAGAGTTCCAAAATTGCTTTGAGTAGGTGCTTCCCAAAAGGAGTACCTCAAAGGTGGCCATAGTGATAGTCGGCAATAAGAGAGGAAGCATTTTTACTAGGATAAGTTCACAAACCTACCACATAGACATATGTATATATATGCCTATATGCAAATATCATGTATATATAATGTATATACATGTTATATGTATATACACCTATACGCAATTATCATATATATATAATGTATATATACATGTGTACATATGTAGGATGAATTCACAAACCTATCACATGGACATATGTATATATATACACCTATACGCAATTACTGTATATATATAATGTATATACATGTTATATGTATATACTTCTATACGCAATTATTGTGTATATATATGTGTGTACACATGTATAATCAATTCTTTCAGTTCTTTGTACAAATTGGTATTTGAATTTTTGTGTTTGAGGTTTCTGACAGTTCTAAGGAGTAAATAAACAGCTCTAATTCTGTTCCTTGGGTGAAACCCAATGTAAAAGTTCCCAGGCTACTGCCTATGTTATTTTGGAAAAAAAAAAAAAAGAGGAGTTTTAACTGAATTCTTTCTGTGAAAAGAAAAACTGAAATTCATTTCTGCTTCTTAGTTATAACTGTACAAAGTCACACAAATCACTTAATTCCCAGGAATGTAAAACGGGGATCAGGGAGGCCCCCCGATGATGCTGTCACACACCTTGCAGGTTCCTTCCATCTTGAAATCTGCGAGGCTGATAACACAGCTTTGTTCCTATTTCTGGTCGGCCCCCTTACTGCGCGGCTAATAAGGGGAGAGGGAGGAAGGACCTCGGAGGGCACTGTACCGCTACAATACCTGATCAATTTCCTCCTGCAAGTTTTATTACATTGAGACTTCTGGAGAAGAAAATT
This sequence comes from Galagoides demidoff, assembly GCA_963574575.1. NCBI lineage: Eukaryota > Metazoa > Chordata > Mammalia > Primates > Galagidae > Galagoides > Galagoides demidoff. The sequence continues at coordinate 3,125 of CAUYQV010072142.1, read as the reverse complement.
GATTGGGCTTGTTCTCCTGGGAATCTTTTAGGAAACAAAGTGAACTCTTAGTGTTGTATCACAACTGATATTTGGGGCCTAGAGTGAAATAGAAATGAGTGATTCTATTCAAATCAGTTACTTTATTCTGGTTTTTATGTCAAAAGTATAGAATATTGGCAATGAATGGGATGGAAAGGGTTAAAGAGGAAATTATAGAAAAAAATAGCAAACCAAATTTAATGTAAACAAATACGAAAGAAACCCAGAAAAAATATGCCTGAATGGAGGTAATTCAACATACTTGACCTCAGGGATCCAGACATTTTATTGGGCACCTGCCCATTAGCTAAATGCTGGAAATTCTAAGAGGAACAAATCAGCATAGTCTCTGGTGTCAAGGGCCTCCCCGTCTAGTAAGAAGCATGCGTCTACACACACACACAGTCTCTGTGGACTGGATAGTTCAATGACAGAGATGAAAATAGGAGAGCATGACAGCCCAAGAGGAGGCTTTTGTGTCTGCTAGCCAGGGTAAGGCAGGTGTTTCAGAGGAATGTCGTGTGAAACAAATTAGATTAAAAGGTGTTTGCTTGGAGGGTAGCAAATCAGAGTGTGCAGAAGAGAAAATACTACAGAAAAATAAAAGTAAAACCTGTGTGGCCCAAAGGATCTTGGAATTGCTGGAACACACTGTAAGAATTTGAAAGCTTGGGGCATGAGGTGGGGGAAAAAAATGATCCCCCACAGAGAACCAAGATTGCCACTCGAGTGGAAGCAGGTCAGTCTTCAGGTACTAGAAAACCTCTGACTGTCTTTAAACAGAGGATGGGATGGTTGGATTTATGCTTGAGCAGGTAACTCTGGCACCATGATGAAGCATGACTTTTAGTAGGAAAAGACCAGGGACGAAAGACCAGTGAGGTACTGGAGTTTGCCTTTTGTAGTAGGACTGGAATGTATCTTTCAAATTTATTTTGAATAATCTCCCCGAACTTAAGTAGTCAATGAATTAAAAAGTGAGTGAGTGAACAAGACAGAAGAAATTGTTTATATGGTCATTAACACATGTGATAACTATATCATTCAATTTGTTCAGAGAAGTTCTTCTCAAGGGTTACTATTCTAATCCAGTTACAGGCAAATCTTATTTTATTGTGCTTCTCAGATACTGCATTTTTTCCTCTTTTATTTTTTTTAATAAATTGAAGGTTTCTGGCAACCGTATGTCCTCAAGTTAGGTTCATTGGTGCCACTTTTTGACCAGCATATGTCCCCTGCAAGTCTCTGCATCACATTTTTGTAATTCTCATATTATTTCAAATTTTTTCATTAGTATTACATCTGTCATGGTGATCTGTAATCAGTAGTGTTTGTGATTGTCTGGGACCATCATGAACTGTGCCCATAAGAGATGAAAATCATGAAGTGTGTGTGTTCTGACTGCTCCCCAACCAGCCAGCCCCCCATCTCGCTCCCTCTCTTTGCTCCTCACTATTCCCAGAGACACAGTAACTGAAACTGTGAAATGAAACGTCTCACGTCTTTCACTTTAAATCAAAAGCTGGAAATGATTCAGCTGGGTGAGGAAGGCCTGTCATAGACTGAGATGGGCCAAAGTCAGGCCTCTTGTACCAAAGAGTTAGCCAAGTTGTGAATACAGGGGGGAAATTCAAGATACTATTCCAGTGAACACACAAACGATGAGAAAGCAAATGGTTCCTGATACAGAGAAAGTTTGATTGTTCCTGATACAGAGAAAGTTTGAGTGGTCTGGACAGAAGATCAAACCAGCCACAGTATCCCTGCAGCCAAAGTCTAATCCAGCATAAGCCCTAACTTTCTTCAATTCTTTGAAGGCTACAAAAGGTAAGGAAGCTGCACAAGAAAAATCTGAGCCAACAGAGGTCGGTTTATGAGATTTAAGGAAAAAAGCCATCTCCATGAAAAAAAAGAAAAAAGTCATCTAACATAAAAGGTGAAGCAGTGAGTGTTAATGTAGAAGCTGGAGCACACTGTCGAGAAGATCCAGCTGAGACAGTTAATGGAAGTGGCCACACTGAGCAACAGATTTTCAGTCTAGATCAGGCAGCCTTTTCTTGGAAGAAGATGCCATCTTCATAGTAAGAGAGAAGAAGTTGGTGCCCCTCTACAAAGCTTCAGAGGACAGTTGGCCCTCTTATTTGGGACTAAGGCAGCTGGTAAATCTAAGCAGAAGCCAGTGCTCATTCATCATTCTGAAAATCCTAGAACCCTCCAGGATTATGCTGGCTGTACTCTGCCTGTGTTCTAGAAGTAGAACAATAAAGACTGAAGGACAGCATATCTGTTTATAACACAGTTTACTGAATAGTTTCAGCTCATTGTTAGAACCTACTACTCAGAAAAAAAAGATCTATCTCAAAATATCACTGCCCATTGACAATATGCTTGGTCACGCAGAAGCTCTAATGGAGATGCACAGGAGGCTGGTGTTGTTTTCCTGCCTGCTCACATAACATCTACTCTGCAGCCCATAAATCAAGTCATGATGTCTACTTTCAAATCTTATTATTTAAGAAATGCCTTTCGTAAAGCTATCACTGCCACAGATCATAACTCCTCTGTTGTATCTGGGCAAAGTGAATTGAAGACCTCTAGAAAGGATTCACCATTCTTTAGATGCCATTAAGGACATTTATGATTCATTGGGGGATCATCAAAATATTAACATTAACTGGGGCTTGGAAGAGACTGATTCCAAACATTGAGAGGTTTAAGAGTTCAGTAAAAGAAGGAATTGCAGATGTGGTGGAAATAACAAGAGAACTAGAATCAGAACTGGAGCCTGAAGATGGGGCTGATTGCTGCCACCTTATGATAAAACATGAACAGAGAAACTGGACCCACACCTTTCACCATTAACTAAGTTAGACTCTCACTGGATTAAAGACTTAAGACATGAAACCATAAAAATACTAGAAGAAAGTGCAGGGAAAACACTTGAAGAAATCGGCCTGGGTGAATATTTCCTGAGGAGGACACCCCGGGCAATTGAAGCAACATCAAAAATACACTATTGGGACCTGATCAAACTAAAGAGCTTCTGCACAGCCAAGAACACAGTAAGTAAGGCAAGCAGACAGCCATCAGAATGGGAGAAGATT
>CAUYQV010072138.1:0-38168 GCA_963574575.1 Galagoides demidoff | reverse complement strand
GGGGGAATGGGTGGAGTGAGGGGGATTGGAGGGATCACTTCTGAGGTTTATCTTACAAGGGTACAAGTGAATCTTTCTAAGAGTAGAATGTGAACGTTTTAAAATAATAACTAAGAAAATGACATGAAGGCTATGTTAATCAGTTTGATGAAAGTGTTTCGGATTGTGTGTGAAAACCCCACACTGTACCCCAGAAGTGTATTAATGTACATAGTTACCATTCAATAAAAAAAAAAAAGAAAAAAGAAAAAAAAGCACCTTTCAGAGTTTTGGCCTACTTGTTGAGATAGCGCAAACTAGCTCTGTTTTTACATCAGCCAACTTCTACCCTACCCTAAGGAGCCATGGTATTAGGTTTCTCAGCTGTGGAGAGATATAGACAGCTGTAGCACCCTTCAGTTCTTTTTCCACTACAGAACTTCAGAGGTCCACCTCAGAGTGTCCCCAAGTGTATAGTACCAGACATAAGTTCCAATCAAATTGTCTCAGGCAGTACAAACTCTGCTCAACAGAGAGGGATACAAGGGTCTCCAACAGCACAATTGGAGCCAGGGTTCCATGCCCCCACCTGCCAGACTCAGTCCACACAGGTGTCCACTTCTCTACTACCCAGCCCAGTTGGATCTGAGGACCACACCCAGCAAGCCTCTGCTCACCAGCCCAGTTGGAGTCAAGGGACCACCCTCCCACACACTAGTCTCAGTTTACACCTGGCAAGTCTCTGTTTGCCAGCTCTATTAGAGTCAGGGAACCACACCCCACCCACTGGTCTCAGTCCACACCTGGAAAACCTCTGCTCATGGGTTCTGTTGGAGTCAAGGGACCATGTCCTTGTCCTCAGTTCTTGGTCCACCCCTGACAAACCTCTGCTCACTGGCCCAGCTGGGGCTAGGGACAAGCCCCACCCACCAAACTCAGTGCTCACAGGGCAACCACTCTCCTGCTTGTGGAGGCTGTCAGAGCTGGAGATTCTGCACTCCCTCTCACCAAACACAGTCTGAACTGTGGGTCAATGCCACCACTGGCTGGGCAAAGTCATAATCAAGAGACTGTTCCTCATTTTCCCCGATTGTCCCTTTCTTCCCATGACCCTTTTCTTCCCCAGAGGTCACAGATTCTGTCCTGATGTTCGGGGTCCACTTTATGCCCAGATATCTCAGGAAAAGACCAAACACTCTGCACTCTATAGGGGCAGAACTTCATATCACCATGTGAAGGGGAGAGGGTGGACTGGGAGTTTGGAATTGTGGGGAAAATATTTGTTGAATTTTATGCCTGGCAGGACAGTGTCTAGGTTTATAAATGGGACCCCCTTGGAGAAAGAGACCTGGGTGTTTAGTGGCTCTCTCCGGTGAGGTAAAATGACAGGTCTCTTGTTCCCTGTGCAAGCAGAGAGCCTGCGGTGGTCCTCCTGCTTGGGGAAAGGGTCTCCTGTTGGTAGGCTTTGTACCTGTAATCTGTTTTCTTGAATGCTCTTCCTTGGAGTCACAGCTTGCCTCACTTCTTTCTTGACTCAGCTCCCCACCTTTGGCTTCATAGAGTCTGATTCTATCCAGTTTTTCTCTCTCTGGTCAGGTTACCTCTTCTGTTTACACGGATGGAACTGGAACATATTCTTCTTAGTAAAGTATCTCAAGAATGGAAGAAAAAGTATCCAATGTACTCAGTACTATTAACCAATATATAATTACTCACACTTTCATATGAATGATAAAACATGAGGGGAGAGTCTGGGTGGACCCCTCAATTTGACATGTACCCTTGCAATATGCACCATATTGCAAGGGTACATGTCAAATCTATTAAGAGTAGAGTATAAATGTCTTAACACAACAGTTAAGTGAGTGAGGTGAAGGCTATTTTAACTAGTTTGAGGTAAGCACCTCAAATTGTATATAAAATCAGGACACTATATCCCATAAATGCATTAATGTACACAACTATGATTTGACAAAATAAATAAATAAAAATAAGCTCTTGGTTTTGCCTCTAAAATCTGCTCTAGTTTCCCCATCTTATTTTATGACAATCCCACCCTTCCAGTTGCTTTGGGAAAACCTTGGCATCATCCTGTACTTCCCCCTTTCTCTCATACCCCAAATCTGATCAATTTGCAAATTCTCTTGTCTCTAACTTCAAATTATGCCCAGAATTAAACCACCCCTCACTCTTTCCATTACCATCACACTGGTCATAGCCACTACCATCTCTCACCTGGATTCTTTCAATACCTTCAACTGGTCTCACTGCTTTTGCCATCTCAGCCAGATGGCTCTTGTTAAAACCTAAATCATGTCATTCCTTTGCTCAAAACCTTTAGTGGACTTCTATTTCACCTATAAGGCAAAAAGCCTTACTTTGACCTATGAATTACTTTTATCACTACAAATAATGCTACTGAAACTGCCCTTTATAAAACTAGTAAAGGGCCACAACTGGGAATTGCAGTAGGGGAAATATATATAGAACCTGCCATTGTTCCCCAGCTTGCTTTCCTATAATTGCTCCCTACTTGGTAGTTATTTAGCTGGTGGTCATAAGGATTCTTAGCTTTCTTCATTGCTCCCATAGATAGCATCATCGTTGTGAAACCTGGGGCTAGTTTTTGAGGTATCTTCCAGGTCCTGAATTCTAGTGGACTAGCTGACCCACCCAGACCAGTAGCCCAACACCAGGAATTGACTCAACTGGTCTTGTAACCCTCACTCAAGAACTGGCCCATCAAAGAAGACAATTTCTATACCCACATGGTTCTGCCATGAACCAGATGACCAGCAGACAAAAATGCCTAGCCCTTTGCCTGCTAAACTATATTTGAAAATCCTTTTTCCCAAATTCTCAAAGAGACAGATTTGAGAACTTCTTCCCATCTCCTTGAATGCAGCCTTCTGTATTAAACCCTTTCTCTGCTGTAGCCCCTGCCATGCTGGTGTGTGTAGGCTTCCCCCTGAGCAGTGGGCAATGAACCTGGTGAGGCTGTAACACTACAGTAAACTTTTTTGTCATTGATTCTTCGTTCTTGGTCCCAAATTGGTATTGTTGGGCCAATTTAACATTTCATATGTTAAAATAACAATCTTATTATTTTCTTACTCTTTTGCAGCAGTTTACACATCTAGCAACAGGGAATGAGAATGCCCTGGTCCCCACCTGAAGCAGATATTTGCTATTTTTCTTCTTGTTCACCAACCTGATGTAAGAAAACAATATCTAATTATTTTGTTAACCACCAAGGTTCTGTATCTGCTGTTTCCATTACAACCAGCAAAAATGGAATAGGCACAGAGGCTCCCATTCCCAGGCTTTTATCAGTATCTCCTGGGGGCATTTTAAGTGCTGATTCTTGAGCAGCACAGACCACTGAATTGGAATCTTTGGAGTGAGTTCCAGGGATCTGTTTGTCCTTGTTTGTGTTTTAATTTCTACTAGTGAGTCTGATACAGCTAGCTGGACACATGTTCACTGACAAACAATGGGAAATCACAAATAGAGCCTTTGTAGAGTGGAGAAACCTAAATTTCAAAAGCTGTGATTTATGAATTAAGTATTGAAGAATACAACAAAACTGGATAATTATTATGATTAAACATTCAGAAATTCAATTGACATGCAATGCTCTAGTTCGATGAATTGTTTTAACAAGGGATGATACCTCCATGTTACCTCCTCTGCTTTCGAAATTAAAGCTTAAGATACAGGAAGCAGCTGTGACTTAAAAATAACTGTCATGTTTTAGAAATTCTGACCAACTTTGCATCCCTTCTTAAGAGGACATGAAAACCCATCTTTGTGAAAAAGAACTAAGGTCAGGAGAGCCCTGGCCTACTGCAGCTGGATTGTGTCCCATCAAACCTTCTCACTCGAAGAATAGAGGGAAAACTGCTATTCCAATTTTTATCAGGATTCTTAGAGCCAATGGCCATTGAGACAAGGTGTTAGAGAGGTGAACTGCCTGGGCAGGTGTGAGAGGCGGGCAGACCCCTTCTCTCCTTGAGACCAGAGAGGAGTCACCTTGCTGGCCACACCTCCAGCAGCCACCAGGTGGCTTATTCCCTTATTTTCCTCAAAGCCCAAAGTAAAGATGAGAAAGAATAAAGTAAATTTGAATTCTTTATTTGATTAAAACAAAAGTGAAGAGGACTGGCTTACACCAGACCATAAGTAATCAGAAGTGCAGAGGAGATACTCAAGAGCATTATGTCAAAATGTGCCCTAATTGAGTTCTTCCCACCGATGGCTTCCAGAACTTCTGTCTAGTCTCTCTGTGTCTCCAAGACTTATTCACATATACACAGGGGTCAATAATAAAACCCACCTTGTGAGGGGTTGTGAGGAAATGATTAATGTTTGTGTAGGGCCGAGATGATGCCTGGAAATTCTAAGCACATAATAAGCTGTTTTGGTCTCAAACTCCTGAGCTCAAAAGATCCTCCCCCGACCCCCGCTCTACCTCCCAGAGTGCTGGGATTACAGGTGTAAGCCTGGCGCCAGCCTGATAGACTGCTGTGGAAAAAAGAAGAAAAAAATTTTAAAACTTCTGGTACCATATTATAACCTCATTTTGCTTGCCTTTATGCTGAGTTCGGTTTCAGATTCCTTTTTGCTCTTAAGATCTCCCGGAAAGTCATATCCATGTCAGAAGTAGAAATGCCCTATTTAAAATGGATAAGTAAGAAACAATTACTTCCTGTTTTAAGGCAAATCGATGTATAGCCAGCCTGTAGTCCACCTAGTTTGTCTCCCAAGCCACTGGCTCCTGGAGGTCAAAGGCAAGAGACCACGGTAGGAAGGAATACCACACCCAGCGCTGCGTGCCGCAGGGGAGGAGCCGGGCCTGCAGGGAGCTTCCACCCGGGACGCTGAAGTGTGCTGGGTGGTGCTGCCTGCAGCCGGCAGCCTTCTGGCTCCGGGCACCTTGGACTCCAGAGATATACTAATGACAACGTGGACGGGGCGGAGGAGACACTTAAGGGCACATGCTCTATTCCGGAATCGGTGCTCTTGCTTGCATGCACGCTCTCTTAGTCCCTCCAAAACCCCATGGCAGAGGGATGGAGATAACCATTCATTTACAGGTGAAGAAACGGAAGTCACAGAAGGGAGGCTAAAAGATTCAGATCTTAACCTGAGGCTTGCCTAATTCCGTAGTTGGAGTGTTGAACCGCTGCTAGGATGGAATGGCCAGAACAGAAGCACCAGAGACAAGCATTTCAAAGTAATTCGGGAAAAACACGACAGGGTTAGCAGAAGCATTACCAGCACGCTGCAAACCCAGCCTGCGCCTGACACGTGTGCTCCAAATGAAAACAAAATCCTCAATATGATCTCTTGGGAAACAGGCAGTCTTGTGCAATGGACTCGCATAAATTTGGTTTCAGATCTGTGTTAGAAACTCATCTACCACTTAAAATCTGGGCAAAACATTGTGCATGTCTGAGCCTCGATTTCCTCACTGTAAAACTAGGTCAGTGCTTATCTACTTCCTTGTGTTGCAGGAATGAAATGAGCTAACATATATCACTCAAATTTACACTGGGGGCCTTGTGGCCCAGTCTCAGTCCCCCTGTCATGTTCAAATAAATATAATCCAATATCCAAAATGTAAACAAAAGTGATTCTAGTCTTTACCACCATCTCACATAGTGGGATTAATCCCAAAGCCACAGCCATCCCCTCCCACCCTTCCCTGTGCCTTTGCTCTGCCTCTCTCTCTTTCCGCCTCCCACAAAGCATTGCTCCCACTTCCAAAACAGAGCTTCCTTGAAAACCTGAGCTGATTTTTCTCCTTCTTCCTATTTTCCTTACATCCCAATTTGGACTACACAACCATCTCCAATTCTAGTCCTTTCTGCCATTTAACTTAATTTTGTGTCACACAAGCCAGTAAAGGGGAGAGAGGTCAGGTAAGAGTGAGGCCTTGAGGAGGAATTTTTTAAAGAGTTAGCATCATTTAAAAATAATCAGCATATATAAGAAAAGCTCTGTGTCCCTGGTCTCACACAAGAGTGAGACCTCTCTATTACTGATTTGTAAACTTTGGATGCTCTTTCCCCTCCAAGCTCCCTCCAAAGAAGATATATGTCCTCCTTCAATCTCACCGTGTCTATTGGGTTCTGTTAGGAGCACTTTTCTATAAAATAATGTGCCTTTATGAAGTTAGTGATGTCCTGGGGAAAAGTCTGGACCAGAAACCAAACAGGGGACTCCTGGGCAAACCACAAATTTGTCCTCAGTGGCAACTATTAGCACATTGGGCAAGCTAGTCTTGGTCATGCAGAACCACCCCTCTCCTCGAAAGATGTTCAGCATCCTTAGTGAAACATGCTGTTGGCTATTCCTTACTTGGAAAACTCTGTTCACTAACATCATTTTTTCCCACTTGCTTTGGGGTATAACTTAAGGATATAAGTTTCTTTCTTTTCTTTTTTTATTGCTTGGGATTCATTGAGGGTACAAATAATTAGGTTACATTGATTGCATTTGTTAGATAAAGTCCCTCTTATAATTGTGTCCCTCCCCCATGAAGTGTGCCATACAGCAACCTCCCAATCACCTCCCTCCATACAACCCCCAACCTTCTCCCTGCTCCCTCATTCCCCTACCCCTCCAAATAGTATCAGCTCCTCTACTGCCTTCATATTAGAACTGAGTACACTGGATTCTTGCTTCTCCATTCTTGTGATGCTTTACTAAGAAGAATGTGTTCCACCTCTATCCAGATTAATATAAAAGATGTAAAGTCTCCATCTTTTTAATGGCTAAATAGTATTCCATGGTATACATATACCACAGCTTGTTAATCCATTCCTGGGTTGGTGGGCACTTAGGTTCTTTCCATATTTTGACAATTGTAAATTGAGCGACAATATACAATCTAGTGCAAATGTCCTTATGATAAAAGGATTTTTTTTCTTCTGGGTAGATGTCTAGTAATGGGATTGCAGGATCAAATGAGAGGTCTAATTTGAGTTCTTTGAGAATTTTCCATACTTTCTTCCAAAAAGGTTATATTAGTTTGCAGTCCCACTGGCAGTGTAAAAATGTTCCCTTCTCTCCACATCCATGCCAGAATCTGCAGCTTTGAGACTCTGTGATGTGTACCATTCTCACTGGAGTTAAAATGTTTAATTTAAAATGTTTTCAATAAATTAAAGTTCAAGTTGTAGTTGTTGGGATCTCACCTAATGTGTACAATGCGAGGGTATTCAGCACACTCCCTGAGTGAAGGACTCAATTACTTTTTTTTTCTTTTGATCAATTATTCTTTTTAATTTGAGAGTACCACAGAAGCTTAACTATAGGTCCAAGTGTACCATGAGATAAAATTGGTTGAAAAACACTTTCTAGAGTAATCCTGTAGCTAAATTTACTGAGTGCCCAACACATGGCAGGAAAACTGTTCTAAGTCCTTTATGTGGGTTGATTCATTTAATCTTCACAGCAACAGATTTGATAGGTATTATTATTAACTGTATTTCACAGATAAGGAATTAGAGTCCCGAAGGGTAAATATCAGTTGTTGAAAGTTTCATGGCCAGGATTCTTCCCAGGCAGGTAAACTCTTTGCCAGTACATTATGCTGAGTTCCAAAGGAAGCTGCAGAGACAATAACTGAGACACTAGTACTGATCTCTGCAGGGGAAGTGCATAGGACTGAGGTTAGGGTCAAAAGACGTCCAAAGGTCAAAGTTCTTATTTCCAAAAACAGATAAAAAATGATTATGAAAATGATACCCTTGAGCCTGACATCAAACCTCAGGAAGTACATGTCTAAACAGAGTTTATGAACTTAGAAAGAAAATGGTAAGCACTGAACACCAGCCCAGCTCACTACGGGCAAGTCAGGCCTTCCAGTAGGGTCACTAAAACGACAGATTGAGGAAATTCTGGAGACACAGGGCATCTAAATTCAGCACACATTAGCAATGTCTGTCTTAATGTCCTTAAAATCATGCTGGGTTAATCTGGTTAATTGGAAAAAAGTTCCCAAAGAGAGATGCCTAGTAGATGTCTGTCAAATAAGGTCTTGAGTGGTACAAAGCTCTCTGGTCCTATACTGTTTCTATCAGTGATGAGGATAAAACATACTTTTTAAAGATAAAGATATTGCAAAGTTTGGAGGCATTACAAATAGACTAAGAGAATCAACATTTTAAAACAACTTTGGACAGACTAGAATAATGTATCCAAATTCACAAGATAAAATTTAGTGGAACAAATGAAAAATATTGGCCCTGAGTTTTTAAAAAAATCAATTGCAAATGTACAAAGTAAAGAACTGCCTTAAAAACAGTTCATGTGAAAAAACCTTCAGCACCGGAGCGAATAGCAAGCTCAAAATAAGCCCACAGCAGGAGCCTGCTGCCACAAGGGCCGAAAGAAACGGAGCTGTCTTTCTCCTGGGCTCTGCCTACATCCAGGCCTGGATTTACTATGATCCATAACACGTTTGAGATGTGCCTTGGAGTGTATCCAGAGGAGGACAACCAGCATCATGCAAAGTCTAGAAACCACATGAGGAAGCATAGGTGATAGGACCTGTAATCCGACAGGTTCAAAACATACCCCATCTGTTTCTCATCCGGTATGTACTATACCATTCATATTGGTTAATGACACCATCTATCTATCCATCCTCTCCCCAGGCTAGAAACCTAGATATTTCCCCACCACCACCACCCATCCCACTATTGACAAGTGACCTCAGGCCTCAGGCCTGTCAAAGTCTATGATAAATCCACTCTTTTCTCTCCATCCACCCTGATGTATTTGGCTTGCAACATCCATTGCTTGGATGATTGCAAAAGCATTCCAGCTGGTCTTTGTTTCAGTCTTGCATCACTCCATTATACTTCCCTGGCTATACGCAATTTAGTACTCTAAAAAGTCAAATATAGAGTTATTTATTGACTATAAACACCATGGTCTATAAGATAAAGTACAAACTCCCTAGGATGACCTCTGAGACCCTCCACGTTCTCAACCTTTTGTTCATCACCAACCTCACCTCTGTTACTCCTCTGGGTACACTCTAGATTCTAAACATAACAAATACTTTGCACTTTCTGTGGCTATGATTTGAACTTTCAATCAGTTCTACCATCAGAGGACTGAGTCTGGAGGGTGGGGTGCAGGCCAAATAGATGAGGCCTGGACCATCGCTGGTGGGATTTACCCTTCTGTGTAGACATAAAAATGTGCTGCTCAGACTTCCTGCCATGGAGAGTGTAATCACCTGAATCTCCTGCTGCTCTTCCAAATCCACAATTCCTTTATGCAGAGGCCATAATCCCTGAGAGCTACTCCCAGCCCAAGGCAGGAGGGACGTAGGAGTCATCTAATGGGTGACTTTAGCTTGACATCTTCCCATCACCTAGGCCAAACTTTCTTGGGACGGAGCTGCAATATGAAGTTCTTCCTACCCAATTTTCTTTCCCTCCCCATTCTTTGACAGATAGAAGAGCTCCTCTGTGGGATGAAGACTCCCCCTATCTCCTGCTTCCCCCTCCGAGCCATTTTCTGCTTGTCCAATAATATCTCCACATCTGCTTCTTGGCAGATAGACCTCATACCTTCGCTACATCTCATAATTTTACTTTTTCTCCATTTTCTCTAATATCTCTTCATCAAAGTCTTATTACCATCATGTTACCATATTACCTTATAAATTATTGAAAAGGCAGTACTCTTTATGAAGAATGTATTCAGGAGGAAAAAAATTGTTCTTTCCCCACATGTGGTTCTGAACATCATGCTGTGCTATATTCCATACTCTTCTTTCTATGTAAGGTGCTCTCAGTCTACTTGACCCCCTGAGGACTCCTACTCATCCCTCAGCACCCATCCCCAGCATCACCTCTGTGAAGACTTCCTTGATCCACCTAAGAGGATTTGGTTCATCCCTCTGTTGAGCCTCCTCAGTTCCTATTATATCCTCTATTATCACACTGTCTTAATTTAGTCAACACTCAGCCTGAACCTATGGCTTTGACACACCTTAGGCGCTCACAACCATTAGATGAAACTTTTTTTAAAGAGTGATTTAATGTGCAAAAGATAAGACTTAATGAAGACATAACTATCTTCAAATTTCTGAAGCATTGTCACCAATGACAACAGGTGTCATCTCAGAGTCACTCAATGAGCAGTTTTACGTGGTAGGAAAGGTAAGCCTGGGGGAAACTATTCGTTTTACAAAGCAGAGCAGATTACTTCCCCTGCCCCCAACATGAAATGACTGTGGTCTGGAAGTGTTTTTATTCAGTAAGGCGTAGCAACAGTATAGTTGCCTCTGAAATAATCCTCCAAAAACCATTACCACAAGTTTTAGAAGAAGGCAGATAAATAACAAAGTTCTTTCTCCCTGGGTACATGTGGCAATGATGCCCTTTGGTTTCTTGAAGCAGTCTTGGAAAAATGATTTAAAAATACCATTCCTCTCCCTGACAGCTTTACTCCAAAGGCAAAAAGCACTCTTCTCTTTGATGCTAATCCTACACCCAGCATGAACCATTCCTCAAACTTAAATTCATCACATGTAAAGCATCTGAAACCAATCTCGTCCTCTGCTGAAAGTTTCTAAGAAAATGCAATATCTTGTTCTATTGAAACATTTTCTCAGAAGAAATATTTTCTTGTTTAGGGAAATAGTGTTCACTTCTGCTTGAACCCTATTTAGCCAGGGCTCTTGTTAGAATTTCTCTCAGCAGTAATGACCCTTTTCCCACATATCTGCATGAGTTTCCTATTCCTGAATAAATTTAAGCACAATTATGAGAAATTTCTGCTGCAGCTCTGGGGGAAAGGATGTGACTATAATGTTTCCCCAATGTTACAACATCCCCACTGCATACAAAATACTCTTGGAGCTCAAAGAACCTGCTGTCCACTCCAAAAGGGTATCTGCTGCTATCTTTCATGGCCCTGTGTTTGCATGATAATTTTATTTATGTTTCTCTCCTACATGTTCCATAAGCTTAAATAGAGTTTCCGTCTGTTTTGATTAATTCCTAGTACCATAATGAACTCTCAGAAAATATTTATAGAGTGAATGAAAGCTCCAGAATAGAAAACAATTGTAATTCTCCAAATTGAGATAGGAAATGAGTCTGTGAAATCAGCTATGAATCATGTCCCATTCTATTTCTTCTGCAGCAATAACAATATCATCATTTGGGGGAGATGGGAAGCTAGAGCAAGGATAAAACTAAAAGTTAGACTATGTGGCAGGATAAATAAAGATATCCAGGTCCTAATCCCTGGAACCTGTGACTGTTTACTCATATGACGAAAAGGACTTTGCCAATATGAATAATTAAGGATATTGAGATGGGGACATCATCCTGGTTATCTGGTGGGCCCTAACTGTAATCACAAGTACGCACGTGAGAGGGAGATTTGATACAAAGACCGAGAGAAGAGGATGCAATAAGCACAGTGATTTGAAGATGCTACTGGATGAGTCTGAAGATGAACAAAGGAGCCATGAGCCACACAATGTGAGGAATCAAGCTCTAGAAGCTGGAAAAGTCTAGGAAACAAATTTTCCCATAGAGTCTTTCAAGAGAGCATAGATAGCCCAGGCCAACCCCTCATTGCAGCCCAGTGAAACTGATTTTGTACTTCTAAGCTCCAGAATTATAAAAGAATAAGTATGTGTTGTTTTAAGCTACCAAGTTTATAGCAATCTATTATAGTAGCCATGGGGAACTAATACAGACCATAAGTACCAACCCTGGGAGTCTCTCCAACATTGATAATAGGATTATTAATCAAGGCTTACTATGGACCAGGCTCTGTGGTAAGTACACTGTGTGTATGGGCTCTTTTGAGCCTTATCTAAAGTTCTATGAGGGAAATCTCTTAAAAGTCCCAATTTATTGGTACAAAAACTATGTTATACAGTTATCTTAGGACAGAACTGGAATTTGAAGCAAAGCAGCTCCCAATCCAGAGCTGGTTCGCCTGTCCGCAATTCTTCAAAGTCTGCTGTGTTGTGACTCTTCTGCATCTTGATATATTTGAGGGTGAAGAGCTATGAGGGGCCACCCAGAAACACCACTGGTGCAAGGGGGTTCTTTTTGTCTATCACCATCGTTGGCTTCAAAGTATTGTTTCAAATGGTTCCTCCTTAGCAGATGAAAAAACTGAGCCATAAAGAGATTAAGGGTACTCAACAAACCTGTGGCAGAACTGGGAACAGAGCCCTACTGAATAGCTACTCTATTTAAATAATCACACCACATTTAATGTGCTTTTAACTCTTCCAAACACTTCCACTTCTTTATCTTTTCTGAGCCTCACAATAATTCTGCAAGGTGAGTAAAACGAGTTTTGTGGCTTTCATTTTAAAAATGAAGAAACTGAAACACACAGGCAGAGAGCAAAGTGCATGCATTCACTCCGTTAGTTTGTATGGTGTCAAGAAGAGAGTTCAAGTCTTCTAATAATCAACAGAATGAAAAGACAACCTCCACAAGGGGAGAAAATATTTGCAAATTATACATCCAATAAGGGACTAATGTCCAAAATTTAGAGGGAATTCAAAACAACTCTCCAACAACAACAACAACAATAACCCATTAAAAAGTGGGCTCACGGGCGGCACCTATGGCTCAAAGGAGTAGCACGCTGGCCCCATATACCAGAGGTGGTGGGTTCAAACCCAGCCCCAGCCACCACCACCACCCCCCAAAAAAAGTGGGCTCACTAGGCTGGGAGCAGTAGTTCATGCCTATAATCCTAGCACTCTGGGAGGCTGAGGCCAGTGGATAGCTTGAACTCAGGAGTTTGAGACCAGCCTGAGCAAGACCAAGTCCCCTTATCTACTAAAAAAAAAATAGAAAAAGATTAGCTTGACATCATCATGGGTGCCTGTCATCATAGCTACTCAAGATGTGGAGGCAAGAGGATCACTTGAGCTCAAGAGTTTGAGGTTACTATGAGCTGTGATGATGGCATGGCACTCTAGCCTGGGCAACAGTCAGACTCTGTCTGAAAAAAAAAATTTTTTTAAGTGAACTTAAAGACATGAATAGACATTTTTCAAAAGAAGACAAACGGCCAACAAGCTTATAACAAATTTTCAACATCACTTATCCTCAGAGAAATGCAAATTAAAACCACAATGAGATATCATGTTACACCAATCAGAATGGTTACAATTGAAAAATAGTAGCAGATGTTGTTTGGCAAGGATGCAGAGAAAAGAGAACTCTTAAACACTTTTGCTGGGAATGTAAATCAGTGCAGCCTCTATGGAAAACAACGTGGGGACTTTTTTTTTTGGTAGAGACAGAGTCTCACTTTATTGCCCTTGGTAGAGTGCTGTAGTGTCACAGCTCACAGCAACCTCCAACTCCTGGGCTTAAGTGATTCTCTTGTCTCAGCCTCCCGAGTAGCTGTGACTACAGACACCCACCACAACACCCAGCTAGTTTTTGTTGCAGTTCGGCTGGGGCCACATTTGAACTCATCACCCTCGGTATGAGGGACCAGCAGCCTACTCAGTGAGCCACAGGTGCCACCCAATATAGAGAGGTTTCAAAGAAGTACAAGAACTACCAAACAATACAGCAATCCCAATACTGGATATCTACCCTAAGGAAAAGAAACCAAGATATAAAAAAGATACTTACATTTAGACGTTTATCTCATAATTCACAATAGCAAAGATACGGAATCAACCTAAGTATCTATGAACAAAGGACTGGATAGAAGAAAGGCAGTATAGAGACACAGTGCAATACTCAGCCACAAGAAAAGAAGGAAACCATGTTTTTTGCAGTAACATGGATGGAACTGGAGACCATTATCTCTAGTCAAACAAATCAGATAGGGGAAGACAAATACTGCCTGCTCTCTCTTAGAAGAGGGATCTAAATAATGTGCACTCATGGAAACAGAGTGTGGAACAATATAGATGGAGATATGGGAGTGGGGCGGGTGGAAGCAGATAATGAGAGGTTGCTTGGTGGATACAATGTATATTGTTCTAGGGATGGATGCAATGAGGGCCTTGACTTCACCAAAATGCAATGTAGCAAAATTGCACTCCATAAATATATACAAATAAAAAACAAATTTTAAAAAAAAGAGTTCAAGTTTCCTGTCTAGCCCCTAGCTCTCTCCACTCATTCATACTTGGCTGCCTTATAAATGATCCATCACCACTTACTGGGCTGCTCTGTGCATGACTTCAGATTAGGCTCACCAATTCAATAGGCCCTATGAGACCCATCTAAGCAGTGGGGTCGCCAGTAGCCACTAACTACATGTGGTTATTGAGCATTTGAAGTGTGGCTAGTCTTTATAACGATGTGCTATAAGGGTAATATACATACCGGATTTTGAAAACTTAGTATACAATACATATTTATATATAATTATATTTTTATTTTGATTATGCATGAAAATGATAATGTTTTAGATGTATTCAATGGAATAAAATACATTTTTAATGACTTTCACTTGGTTTTTTTTGCTTTCTTTTTTTTTCTTTTTGAGACAGAGTTTCACTTTATCACCCACGGTAGAGTGCCATGGATTCACACAGCTCACAGCAACCTCCAACTCCTGGGCTTAGGCGATTCTCTTGCCTCAGCCCCCCAAGTAGGTGGGACCACAGGCACCTGCCACAGTGCCCAGCTATTTTTTTGCTGCAGTTTGGCTGGGGCCGGGTTCAAACCCGCCACCCTCAGTATATGGGGCCAGCGCCCTGCCCACTGAACCACAGGCACCGCCCTCTTTTTGGTTTTCTAAATATGACTACTTGAAAATGTAAAATTAAATGTATGGTTCCATATTTCTATGGGATGGTGCTGCTCTAGATTTTATCCCAGCCAGTGCAGAAGAGTCTAATGAGATTAACGAACTCTAGCCTTGATCTTGATTAATTGAAATATGACTCAAATGCTTCCTCAATTACTACTTAATCCAAAACCATGCCTAAAAACATAATGCCAGGAGAGAACTGGGATAAAACATAGAATTTTCCAAAAAATAAGACACAAAACTCAGAAACCGCAATAAAAAAAAAAAAAACACTCAATGACAGATGAGCAACTGAGAAGGAAAACGGCTCTCAGATAACAGACAAGAAACTAGCCTTATCAAAAGAGATTCTACAACTCATTTACAAATGAGATGAGCAACTCAATTGAAAAATAGGCCAGAGATGACAGCTCACCAAAGAGAAAACACAGTAGCTTTTAAATACATAACAAAGTGACCAGCTCTACCCAAAATAAGAGAAATGCAAATTGAAATTGGCACAAAAACAGAGACGTAGACTTACTGACCAGAACAGAGAACCCAGAGATGAACTCATCCTCATAGTCTCATCAGATTTTTGACAAAACATATAAAAACATACACTGAGGAAAAGAATCCCCGTTCAATAAATGATGGTGGGAAAACTGGATAACCACATGCAAAAAACTGAAACAGGATCTGTATTTCTCTCCATCACAAAAATCAACCCATAATGGAGAAAGATTTAAACCTAAGTCAGGAAACTATTAGAAGCCCGGAAGAAAATGTTGGAAAAGCTATTTGTGTTTCTTTTTTAACATCACAATATTTTTTATTATCTTGGAAAAGACCAAGAAGAAAGAGAAAAATTTTTATTGGTATTAGCCTAGGCAAAGAATTCATGAAGAAGATGCTGAAAGCAATCACAGTAACAACAAAAATAAATAAATAGGATGTGATGAAATTAAAAAGCTTCTGCACAGCCAGAAACACAATCAAAAGAGAAAATAGACAACCTATAGAATAGGAAAAAAAATTCTTTTATTAAATCATAGCTGTGTACATTTCTGCAGTCATGGGGTACAGTGTGCTGTTTTTATATACAATTTGAATTATTTTCATTAAACTAGTTAACATAGCCTTCATGTCATTTTCTTAGTTATTGTGTTAAGACATTTATATTCTACATTTAGAAAGATTCACATAAGATGAACCATAGGCATGATCCCACCAATCACCCTCCCTCTACCCACCCTCTACCCTCCCCTCCCCTCCCTCTCCCCTTTCCCCATATTCCTGGGCTATAATTGGGTTATAGCTTTCCTATGAAAGCTATAGGAAAAAATATTTTTAAAGTATACATCTGATAAAGGATTGAAAACCAGAATCTACAAAGAACACAAGCACATGAGTGAGAAACAACCAAACAACCACATTAAAAAGTGGGCAAAAAACATGTCAAATGAAGATACACTAATGACCAACAAACTCGTGAAAAAATGCTCAAGGTCTCAAATCAAAATCATGATGAGATATCACTTTACTCCAATGAGAATGGCTCATATTAATAAGTCCCAAAACAACATATGTTGGCCTGGATGCAGAGAAAAAGGAACTCTTCCACACTGTTGGTGGGACTGCAAACTAGTGCAACTTCTATGGAAAATTGCATGGAGATACCTGAAAGAACTTTAAATAGATCTACCGTTGACCCAGCAATCCCATTGCTGGGTATATACCCAAAAGAAAAAAGGTCATTTTATAAAAAGGACACCTGCACTCAAATGTTTATAGCAACACAATTCACAACTGCAAACATGTAGAAACAGCCCAAGTGCCTACCAATACATAAATGGATTAATAAAATGTGGTATATGCATAGTATGGAGTACTGCTCAGCCATAAAGGGAAACGGAGTTCTATTATCTTTTGTGACAATCTGGATGGAACTGGAGATCATTCTTTGAAGTGAAACGTCCCAGAAATGGAGAACCAAACACATGTAATCCATACCAGGTTGGAACGGATCTGTCAATACTCACATGCACATGTGGAATAAACCTCAATGAAAACCAAGCTGGGACAGAGATGGGTAAATTTACATCTATGGATTGGGCATGAGGCACACCGGGCAGGAGGCACACTTACAACCTTGACTCGATTTTTGCAAAAAACAGAGTATGTAAATGAAACACGTACACCACCTAATATTCTGAAATTTTAACAGGAGAAAAAACTTTGCATCAGATTGGCAAAGATAAAAAAGCTCCCAGAAGCCTTGTGTCATTGCAGGTGTGGTAAGTATCTTCTGAAGCAGCATCTAATGAGGGCAATTTGGCAATAATTAGCAATAGATATAACCACAGAGATTCACAACATGCACGAGATTATTCATTGGACCATAATTGTTACAGCAAAGAGTCAAATGCAAATTTAATATTGTCAATAGATTTACTAAAGTAAGGTGCATCGTTGAATGCAATGTCATGCAGTCATTGAAAAGAATAACACAGGCAAAAGAACCAAAAGAAAAAGAAGAAAATTGGAGGATGATACTACCTGACTTTAAGATTCACAATAAAGCTACAGTAGTTAGGACAAGTGAATGCTTAAATAAACTGTAAGATATCCAGACAGCACACTATTATTTAGCAATAAAAAGAAATGAGTGATCTAGCCATGAAAGGACATGGGGAGGCCTTAAATGCATATTACTAGGTAAAAGAAGCCTGGAGTAATGCACCCTTTGTCCTCCTCGGAAGCAGACAGGACAAGGGTCCCCAGGAGAGCAGCCCCAGACGCAAGAGTCCTCTTCTTCCCTACATGGTTCTCTGACAGCCAATGCAGTTCACCACCTAAGAATTCTGTAAGACTGGTGCCCAGCTGGGAGCACAAGTTACTGAAGGGTGAGGATGCGGGCAGGGCAAATTGAGTGGACCCTCTGAATCTGGGCACTAACTCTGGTTCCAAAAGCCTTTCCACACTAGAGTTTTCAAAATGAACTGGTCCTCAGAAGAATCCAGCTCAGACCATAGGACAAAGTTTTATAAAACTGACCTTCACACACCCAGTTTACCTCCTGATAAAATCGGTTTTCTCCATTCCATAGGCGGGAAATGACAGTTTTGACATCTGTGCCCTTAATTTAGAAACACCCATTCGAAATGGCTGGAGTGGCTCACTACTATTCCAGGGACATTCCCCATGTGCTATGGAAGGAGGAGACTCTGGAACTGTAATCCCCTTCCCATTGCATGCTGAGCAATCCCCCAGGTCCTCTAATATTTCAAGAGAAAAACTCCTGTTTTTCTTGGAGAAAGGAGAGCAAAGCATTGTTTTGAGTGTTTTCGTTACAGAGGTTATAAGTTAAGAGTCACTGGCAGCTATTTGTGCTTAGACGTGTAACCTAATGGCTCTCAACTTGTTTCCTCATCTGCAAAATGAGAATAATGATGCCTTTCTCATGGGATGGTGATAGGGACTAAATGAGATAATTTCTGGGAAAGCGCCCAGTACTCTGTCAATCACACCATCTTGGCCAGTGAATTTAATTTCCTCTCCCCTTAGGAGAAGTGCAGATACTCAGTACAGCATTCTGCAGACAGAAAATTAGTGAAAGCTTCTCAAGTCACCGGCGGCCTTGCAAGCTTTTCATGCTGTCTCCATATTTCAGCTCAAGACTAACCCACATACCTTCTTGAAATGTTCCTGGAAACGAACAGAAAAGAGCACTCACTGTGCAAGCACATGTGGGGAGGGGGTCCCAACGCTTGTACAATTCTTAGCATAAAGGGACTAGTTAGCTAGACCTTGGGCGGGGGCAGTTGGTTTCTAATTTTTTAAAGTGCTGCCTGTCTTTTTTCTTTCTAATCAAACTAGATTTCCAGTGTAAATCTCCCATTCCAGAAAGTGCGGAAGCAAAGAAAGGCCTCAAGGACAGCTGGTGGCCAGGCAGTGGTCAAGCACTGGTTGGATTTTTACTTTAATTGTTCTTATCTTAATAAGACTAAGGTAGGTACTATTATGTGCCCCTATTTTACTGATGATAAAGTTGAAGTACAAAAGCCTAATCAGACCCAGGTCACAGAGTTCATATGGTGGACACAGGATTAACAAAATCCATGTGCTTGATGACTGTTAGGTTAAACTGTAGCGAGACCCAGAGCTCTGCCAGCCCGTGGGTGGTAAGAGGAGGCAGCCAGGGCTTGAGCTTAGGGAGGACACACCATCCCTCATCCCTCTTCTTAACCATGCCTTTGATGTAAGACTATCTTTTAATTCCACCTCTGCCTGATTCTCTGATCTACGTGCTCTATTCTCCCTAAATCCTTGATCCCTTAACTTTCCTGTGGATTTTATTTTTAGATGCATGACCTGGGTCTCCTTTTCCCAGCTAGTCTCTCCTTCTTTGTCTCTCAATTTTTGCCTTTCCCAACTCACTGTTCTCCACTCACCATCTAAGACCTTGTCTTCTTTTTTTTTTTCTTCTTTTTTTGAGACAGAGTCTCACTGTGTTACCCTCTGTAGAGTGCTATGATGTCACAGCTCACACCAACCTCAAACTCTTGGGCTTAAGCAATTCTCTTGCCTCAGCCTCCCAACTAGCTGGGACTACACAACACCCAGCTATTTTTAGAGATGAGGTCTTGCTCTGGCTCAGGCTGGTCTCGAACCTATGAGTTCAGGTAATTCACCTGCCTCGGCCTCCCAGAGAGCTAGAATTACAGGCATGAGCCACCACACCCACCTCTAAACCCTTGTCTCTTGATCCTGCTCTTATTTAACGAGTCTGTTCACTCTCCTCCAGCTACGGCTTGGGAATCCTGACCATCCTAACTTCGCTCCACAGTCCCTTTGCCTGGAATAGCCTTTCTCTTGCCGCCCTTCAAACCCTACGTGTCCTTCAAGACATCCATGGATGTGAAGCCATCCTCTCCCGATCACCACAGCAAGGAGAGGTGGCGCCCTCTGTGTTTCTGTGGTCTGCCTGCCTTGTGGAGTGCCTTCTGCAAGGACTCACTAAGCAGCCTCTATATTGTAAAAAGTCCCGTGTCATCTAACACAATGCTGTACATCCGATAGAAGCTTGACAAACTGTGGTTAAACGTTAGCCACATCGATACGATGTGCTCATCAAGCCACCAGCTACTTCAGCCACATACACTCTGTCCCCCTGCAGTCAATTTAAAGCCCACTGAAACATTTTTAATTTCTATACTATTAAGAATAGAATATGAATGTTCTTGCCACAACAAGTAAGCAAGCAAGGACACGGTTATGTTAATCAGTTAGATATAAGCATTCCACACTGTATATCAAATCAGCACATTGTACCCCATAAATGCATTTATGTACACAGTTATGATTTAATAAAGAATTTTTTAAAATAAATAAAACCCACGTCTGCACGTGATAATTCCTGTTGCCAG
Organism: Galagoides demidoff; assembly: GCA_963574575.1. Classification (NCBI taxonomy): domain Eukaryota; kingdom Metazoa; phylum Chordata; class Mammalia; order Primates; family Galagidae; genus Galagoides; species Galagoides demidoff. Next base: position 17,988 of record CAUYQV010072138.1, on the reverse strand, counting down.
CAAGAGCAACACCACTGAGGAAGAGGGCTAGTCCTCACCCGGGGACAGGGAAAGCAACACGCTGGGTTAGAAGGAGAAGAACGAGAGGAGGCGCAGGAGGAGGAGGAAGGGGAAGCAGGGGGAAGAGAAAGCGATAGGGGTCCCCTACCCCAAATCCTGTTCAAAAAGAGAAGAAAGGTTAAAACCAAATTCTGAGGACATACTGAAAATGTATCTCAGTTGATTTAATACATTTAAATTCCTGCCGTGTTTTGTGATTCTACAGAATCACCCTCATTTTTCATGTGTTTTTATTTACCTTCTGATGTACAAATATGTATTCGAACAGCTCTGAAAAAAAAATAAGTCAAGGTTTCGTTTGTGTGTCTTGTTCTGTGTGTACGGAGCATATTCAGCTAAGAGGAGTTTTCATGTTGGATTTAAAACAAGTCAAGACAATTAAATGTGGAGTCCACCACTGCTTTCCGAATCCGCCTGACCATTGCTAACTCACTCAGGTCAGGAAGCGATAATAACTCCTTCCCTCCACAGGACGCATTCGCTCCCCAGGAAACTTCAAAGCCCTCTGCTGACGCTTGGGCTCTGCAGCTGCCAGGAAAGAAATGTGGCTCCATTTACCTCGAGGGGAGTCACAGCGCAGGGAGGAGGGGGGACCCGCAGCAGACCCCACACCCACACTGCCTGTGCTGTGTCGCAGACCACACCCAGCACCCTGGCTGGGACCAAGAAACTAGAAGAGCCGGCAGTGGCACCATATGTCCCACACACCCAGGCGAGCTTCCTAAGATCAGGAATGGCTGGGCGCAAGGTTGTGGCTCAGTAAACCGTGTCAGGTGTCAGAATGGAGAGTTAGTAGGACAGGCCATGTTGTGCAGCGTTCCAGTGATAGGAAAATGTTCTAGGCTACTCCTGTCAAGGTTCCTACAGTAACACAGTTCTTGTCGAAACAGAAATAAGAAAAAACAAAACTATATACTCTGGTACCTCCTGGCAGTGTCCCCTGCAATAAATCAAAGTACGGATTATTTACTGAACACGTAGTATGTGCGAAGGCCTTCAGTCTCAGTGTTAGGAGTCCTCACAGCCTCCTGAGAGGGAGGTGTCAATTATTACCCGTATTCTATAAATGATGACACTAAGACTCAGAAAGATGTAGTTTTAAAAAAAATCAATGCTAGACATCTAAGAAATGTTCCTAATAGTTCTGCGACTATCAGTTTCTCCTGGGAGAAATCAGTTCACAGCTGTGGAGCTCGGCGAAGCCACGGGGGGCTCTCTACCTGAAGGACCCAAGTCAGCGTGACTTCAGCTCAGTATCAGCAGCATACCTTTGTCCAGCTTGGAGGGAGAGATGAGCATCCAGGTCTTCGGGTACAAATGAACAGATACAGGCACAGCATCATCCAGACGACATGCCTGGTTTCCCTCTCAGCTGATAGTTAAAGAGAATGAGGCAAACTTGAGAATGTAAACCAGCCTTCAGCTGACAAGGCAGCTGAGGCAAAACCAAGCAGAGGCTGAATTTGCCACCATTCAACAGATGAGGAGGTTGAGATACAGCAATCGGCTTTTGCAGCTAGAACACACAGCTAGCTGCTGAGGGAAGAGTCACGACTTGAACCTGACTCCGTCTGCTCCATTGTGATGCTCTTTGCATAACACCCTACTGCATCTGGCGTTTGCCATGGTGGGAAAGGCACTGAGCAAGACTCCACACTCTCTAATTTCAGCATTAGCCTCTAGGTTTACTGAGTGTCAGAGTTATTGATTTACAAGAGCAATTTCTGATATGACACAATACTTCCGGCGGGAAAAGGAGAAAATCCTCATCTAGAGGAACTTGGACCTCACAGATTCTTCACTTCAGTGGACAGCTGACCATCACCCTGCACAAGAGGCAGGTGGCTCAGAAGTACATGTTGTCTATGCTGCTAGATATATTTTGCTAAACGATATGATCTGGGTTGTATAAGTTTTATTTCTGCTACTATTAGCCCTAAGAGCAGAGATGATAAAAGAGGCCTGCCTATAAGTCAGTATAAATTTTAGAAGAATGGCCAGCCATGATAGTCGGTGGTGATCTTCCTGTCAAATTTTGCATAGCTTTATTGTTTAGACTAAATAGTTACCCATTGTTCTGAGGATGGGGGGCTTCTCCAAAAACTGTCAGAAAACAGCTAGCTTCTGAGGCTGAGTGCATTACCTAAGTCTCAGAGACACTGCAAGGTGATTTCCAGTGGCTGGAGACAAGAGGAAGGAAGAAACAAAATATATACTCAAAAATGGGGAGATAGGAGCCCACAAAGTGCAGGACTTAAAGATATGCATGGGTCGCCTGTGTTGGCCGGAAGACCGGGGAGCACCATCAGCCTTCATGAATTCCATCAGTTCTTATATCAGGCAAGAAAAAAATTGTTTTCCTTTGTGAACAGGCATCAAAAAAAGCTGGCCTGTGATCCTCAGTCCTTTGGAAGATCAGTAATTTTGGAATCGAGTGAATGTTGTGTACCCATTCTCACTGAAATGTTCCTACCCAAGCGAGCACTGAACCGATGTATTTTATGAGAGCTCCTTGGAGGAGAGAGTGGCCTCTTTCTGGTTGTTTTTGGACTGTTTCTGAGTTACCACCAACTCCCACGTGACAGTCCCAGTACCATGCCTGCAGAGCCAAGGCACGTGGGGCACAAAGACTGCCTTCAGCTCCACGTGTGACTGTGATAGCCCACTGGAGAAATTCACAGTTCTCAAGACTGGAACAAAACCAGCGATTATCACAGTCATCATTTTCAACCAGTGTTCCTTGGCACACTGGTATGCCATGAGAAGATCTTAGGTGTGCTGTGAAAATTTTTAAAGATCATCAATGAAATCGTTTTGAAAAGAAGTTCAAACCACAGCAAGTATACTCTTTTTTTCACTCTTTAATTAACAAAATTTAAGTGTGTCATGAAAGTTTAACTATAGGTTCAACTGTGCTGTGACTTTAAAAGGCTGAAAAACACTGGATTATTGGAAAGGGACAAGTTTGGAAATCAGTCAGGAGGCCTGGTCCTGGCTGGGCTACACTGCCCGTGGGACTTTGGGCATGACAAGAAAGGGCCGACAACACGATGTCAATTCCTAGTCCTGTCAGGAAAGCACCATGAACATCACACACATGACCTTGTTAGTTCCTTTCTGCAGGCATGTAAGTGTAATTCATCCCCACTTTATGGATTAGAAAACTGGGACCACAAACTCACAGAAGCTCAAGTAGGACACTGTGGAGCTGGGACTCACACCCAACGCTTTTCTAACTTCGAAGCTAGTGTGCTTTTTATTATTCCAAATGGCTTTTCTGTTTTGGATATTAAGACCCCTCTGTGTTTCAAACCTGTTACCTATAAGATTCTAAGATGATTCTGATTCTGGACAGAGTTATGACAGTAGATTTCCAACAGGAAAAAAAAACTTATTCATAATGCCCTATGAATGCTATGAATGGTTATTGAAAAAGATCAAAATAAGCAAAAGGATAGTCACTAATTCTTAGTTAAATATTGCAATAAAAGTTTAATAAGCATCTGTTTAATAAGCATTATACTTTCTCCCTAATGAGATATGGGTGGCACCTGTGGCTCAGTGAGTAGAGCACCAGCCCCATATATCCAGGGTGGCGAGTTTGAACCTGGCCCCGGCCAAACTACAACAAAAAATAGCCAGGCATTGTGGTAGGCACCTGTAGTCCCAGCTACCTGGGAGACTGAGGCAAAAGTGGTTGCTGTGAGCTGTGATGCTACAGCACTCTACTGAGGGTGATAAAGTGAGACTCTGTCTCTAAGAAAAAAAAAGAAAAGAAAAGAAATATGAGATACAAGGTGCCCTTATGAATATGCAAATATCCAAATTATCCTCAAAAACTAATACATGATCAACCCACAAACTAACAGGTTTTTTAAACATCTGCAAAAGCTATGATAAAGGAGCTATAGGATGAGGTGCTCAAATAATATTACTCAGCTTATGTATGTCTGTGTGATAGACAGGTGATAATAGATCAATTGATCTCCATCTATCTGGCCAAAACTAAGGATCAGTCTCTACCGCCATCTTGCTCTTTCCCCCAGCAGCATTTGACAGAGTTGACAACACCCTCCCTCTTGAAGTACTGTCTCACCTGTGTGCTGGGGCACTGCGCCTTGAACATTGGCAATCATGTCCCAGTCTCCTTTGGGGGCTGCCCCCGACCTCTAAGGTGAGTGTACCGCAGGGCCATCCTCTATCTACATGACATTCCCATTCTTAGAACACAGCAGACACTCAGGAAATGTGTGTGAATTGCACTGCCCTGTTGACCTTGTGAATATGGCCTTTATCTTTTGTTATCTGCCTATAAACTTACCTAAAGTTCATTTGGTTTATAGTTCTTCAAGCTGAAATTTTATCCCTTCAATACCAGCCACCCCACTTCCCTAATTATGGCTAGAATCACTTCTCTTTTTTAAAGGCTGCCTTTCTGCCTTTTTGCCTAAACACTCTATTCTTTGAACGGTCCATATACGACCTGTGTACCCACTGTGGAAAGAGTATTTTAAGTATGTTCCTCTGAAAAGGAGTATAATTTCTGATTTGGCTCTAGAAAGAGCTTCTCCTCTCTGCCCTATCCCAGCTCCCATCTCAGCCCTAGATACCCAAACATGAGATGGCAACACTGGTGTGATGTCAATTCCTCCAGGAGCCTTGGTTTGGTCTGTTGTCTATTGCTGTGTAACATAACCACAGAAGAAACATGATAAGAAAACTTAATATAACTCTTCTCCTTATCTGGGTCTGGAGCAGAAGGTCCCAGGGGACTAGCACAGCATGGGCAAGAGAGCACATCTGTGGTTTGCTGGGGCTGCTATGCAGGAATAAAATATGGTCACATTGGCTTCAGTCTGGAAATAGCCAATGAGCAATTTTCACAGATTTGTATAAGACACATCAAAGACTACTCCAGACTATCTTAAAAATAAACCTTTGAAAGAGGTATATTAGAAACCATGTTTAAAAGATGATTGCAAACTTTTCCTTCTAAAATACGTTAAGCAATTTAAGGAACAATATAGTGTTACTAGTCTGCAGTTTGAGACGCTATCACTGGAAGGATTTCAACAATGGCTGACAGCAACATTACTTTCCTATACTTTACATAATTGCATAAAGTGATTCAGAATTGACCTCAACGCATGAAAACAGGCAACATATGGCATTAAGATGTCATGGTGAAGGAAAATGCATTCTAAAAATCACTTGCAAAAGTTAAGAGATCAGACTATTTTTCAGGAACTATAGAATCTGCAATCATTCATTCCTTTCAAAAGATGTGACCCAGACCATTGTAAAAGTCTCCAGTTTTTTTATTTACTAATGCTTAACTAAGGAGGGGGGGAAGAGAGCTCCCACAAACTTGAGCCCAAGCAATCAAATCATTATTCGTTCTATTCTATTCCCATTCTCACTGTTCTGAATGTATTGTAATCTACAGTTGTTCCCAGACAGCCAACTCCAGCAGGGCACAGAGATTCCCCTTATTGACCTGGAATTCATTTGAAGCAGCTCAATTCACAAACCACTTCATTGAAAGAATGTTGGACACAAATAAGATTTTAATTTATATAGAATCAATATAGAAACTTGGGTGATTAGAGACAGGATAAGCACCGATGAAAAGGGCCTTTTCCTATAAAAAATACACAATTAACATTGACATAAAGTAGATGAAGATACAGCCTTCTCTTAAAGTAGTCAGTTTCCTAAGCAATACAAATGTGTGAAAATTTTTCTGAGAACTGTTCCATTTCTCACCAGAGGAATCACACACATGATCTTTGAGATTTCTGCAGAGGACAGAAAAACTAATCAGCACTGTTTGGTTTCCAGGCAACCCTTACCACATACCTACTATGTGCCAGGCATTTATCCCCAAGTCTGAAAACAGAATGTTCTTTCCTGCATTAGTAAGGAGTCTGCAGCTCCATGACTCACAAAGTGCTCCATTCATTGTCTAAAAATGTACAGTTCCTATTGTAAGACAATGCATGCAAAGCAAGGCACTCGAGCTTTGACTCACCCATGGAGCACGCTCATCACCTGTCAAGGCAAGGCAGATCACTGTCACCAGCCTCACCTACACATGCTCAGGTGTCATGCAGCCCATGGGTATGACACTGATGCTGCTCTCCAGCACATGCCTAAAATCTGCCCTGCTTCTGACAGCACCCCAGCCATTCCTGTCCCCGACCCCAGGAGGCAAATTCAAAGAAAGATCAGGATAAGGCTTTCCACACACTCCTTCAAAGGCCTTAGGGAATGTCTGCTCTCCTGGAGCCTGGTGACTTCACATCCCTACCTCCTTTCTCACCTCGATTCTCCCGCCCCACCCCCCTTAGAAGTCCGCACCTGCTAAAGCCTGCCTCATTTGTTTCATTTATATACTTGCTCCTTGAAAGGTCCGTGGCCATGGCCTATGTTTCACCTGGCTAGCAAGGAAGAGACTGAAGGGGGCACAAGAGTGTGGAGAAAGGGGATGGATGGTCCTCTTAGAATCGGGATAATTGTAAACTGTTCTGAACATGCCTATCTAGTCCCTAGATGTTTTTTCCTCTCCCTAAAACAAAACATAGTATAGATTGAGCCCATAAAGTGCTGTCAATATTCAACCATTTTTGACGTACAAAAATGTCCATTCTATTATATGTTCCAACCTAATCACAAACAGTGACTGATTCCTTGGCTCCGTTAGTTCTAAAGTTCATCTTTTTAAAGATTCAATAGACTATTATGACCTGTCACTTTCCTTTGGAACTTTTTTAGTATGGGAATCTGGTTCCATATCACTACCAACTGACCACAAACAGATTTCGGAACATAACCTGTTCATGCATTTAGGCCTGCCTACAAAGGATAGTCTTTCCTGAGCAAGCCAGGCTGCTGGACTGTATTTATTAGAACTACAGAATAAGGAAACCACAAAAGGCTGACTTTTGGTCTCCAGATAACCCTCTCAGCCTTCTGGCTCCAAAACATGATCATAATCTAAGCTTGTCTGGTGGTGACTGGGCTGTCTGGGGAAAACAAGAACCAGGGCTGCCATCAGACTCACAAGGCTCGGTGAGCACCACAGGTCTGAAGGTGGAAATGCAAGAAAAGCTGCTATTTGAAGGGTGGACGGGTGTGGGCATGTGAGTCTGAAACAGTGTCCTCAATCATGCCTGCCTCTTGGAACAGCCCGTGAAGGTTTAAAACTAATGGTGCCTGTGCCACCCCAGAAATTTTCATGTCCTTTGACACGAGTGTACCCTAGGCATCCAAAATTCACAGATCTCCCTAGGAAATTCTAAATTGTTCTAAAGATTAGTAAAAAACCAGCAATTAAATCCACCATATAAAAAACAGAAAAGCATATGTAGTATTTATAGGTCCAAAATCAGCCCTTGATCCAGGAGGTCCCCCAAACAAGAGAGGACAGTGGTCAGAAGTCCACATTGTATGTTCCTGGCAGCACCCAGGCTGTCAGGAAGTCAGAGCAGCCTATGGCATCAGGAAGAGGCAGCACAAGGTCAAGGGTAGGACCCAGGAGGGGGGAAGTGAGGAGTGAAAACCAGACACTAAATCCCATCACTAAGAACCCACAGACCTATACTCAGACAGACCTGAGCTAGCACCATGTACTGAAAGATGAGATTCATTCAGTGCTAAGTCCTTTTAGGGGTCCTCAAACTTTTTAAACAGGGGGCCAATTCACTGTCCCTCAGACCATTGGAGAGCTGGACTGAGGGCCCCGGGACAAGTTGGCTGCTAAGCAGGACAGGCAGTGGTGGCAAAAACACCCAGTGGGCCGGATAAATGTCCTAGGTGGGCTGCATGTGGCCTGCGGGCCGTAGTTTGAGGGCGCCTGCCTTAGCTCCTTTTCTTCCCCTCCCTACAGCCAGGGTTTTCCTAGACCCTAGAGGAAGCTTCGTTAGACCAGCTATAGAGGTAAAGACTTCGGGGGCAAGGACCCAGGAGATCTTTATAGTTTTTTCCTAAAATAAACTTACTGCCTTCTGTCTCCCATGCCCCCCAAAGAGAACCTTCTCCTTCAAATTCTGCTAAAGACCTAATTTTCTGGAAAACTTTCCAATCTAATGACATAACGTATGGCCCATCCTCTCCCTCAATATACAGCCGTATACAGTTGTACAATGTGTGCACTGCACAAGGGCTCACAGCAAGAGAATGGGAGACTGAAGTCACGTGGCCGGATGCAGGCTCTTTCTGCCCAGAGGATCCCCTTTCTAAGACCTTGCACAAAGCTTCAGAGTGGGCCAGCAGCAGCTCTAATGACGACAGCTGATATGTATCTATCAAAGATTTGTTGACTAAATGATTAATCTATTGACTCTAACCCAGTGGTTCTCAACCTTCCCACTGCCACAACCCTTTAATACAGTTCCTCATGTTGTGGTGACCTCCCCCAATGATAAAATTATTTTCGTGGCTACTTCATGTGTGCAAAAAAATATGTGTTTTTCAAAAAGATGTGTTTTCAAAAAAATATATATGTGTGTGTGTGTTTTCCGATGGTCTTCGGCAACCCCTGTGAAAGGGTCATTCAACCCCCAAAGGGGGTTGGGACCCACAGGTTGAGAACCCCTGCTCTGACCCATCCCCCTGCCAAAATAGATGGACAAATGCAATATTCTGAACACTTAGCAGGGCCTTCTGCACTTACCTTGCACATTGACATTTTCTTCCTAAAAATGTTCATGCAACAACAAAAAAGGAAATTCCATTAAATCCGGAAAGAGAAAGCTTGTCCTCGGCCCAGGCAATTTCATCTACTGACGACAGCAGAGAAAAGTATAAGGGCCTCTTGTTTTGCTGCCTTTAATTCCCATGTTATAAGCAAAATTGCACAGGAATTGTGGACAGTTAGCACATGGCATATAAATGACCAGAAATCACATGACAGCTGCTATGAACAGAACCAGGCATGCTAGCAAAGCCAGGCTGCCTGAGTTTTGGAACAAAAATTAGGGAATCAAGTTTCGTCCCTGGCGCTGTCCCCAGCTTGCTGTTCACCTTCCTTGCTCTCACCTCCTCATGGCCTGCGCTGCAGGGCAGAGATCACTGAGGGCCCCTTGCCAGGCTCGGAGTGTCTCAGGTGGAGACTACAAAGTCAAACAGCAGCTGGGTGGCTCCTCAGATCTGCCTCTCCCTCGGGCCCAGCTCTCCCAGGGACTATCTCCCCGTAGAACTGCTTATGGAGGTATGAAATTTTGCCTCAGTGAGAATCATAAGGGGACACAGGGGATGTAGACAATATCTCATTCCCCAGTGACACAGAGGTTCTTGACAGAGCTTGATCCAGCAATGTAAAAAAATTGAATGAACAGATGAATCCTGATATCTAAACCGGCCTCTCTCTCTGCCCTGCCAACACGACCCCTCCTTCCTCCAGGCTCACTCACTATTCACCCTGCCTGCCAGGTGCCTCATTCTGTGATTCTATCACAGCTGTTTAGGCTCACATGCAGATAATTCAAATGATCCTATTTGAATGCCATTTTCTACCCTTTCCCTTTCTTCAACAACAACAAAAGCATCCTTTCTATTTTAGAAATCATATCTATTCCAAAGGTGGAGTGTGGCCTCTTCCCGGTTGATGCCCCTTCCTGGCTGATGGGGTTCTCTGGATACACGTCCAAGTCCGATGATCTCCTTTCTTTAAAAGGCAATCCCAGAAAGGCAGGGGCCAGGGAGCTAGCTCACCTAGCAAATTTGCTCACATCTGGCTTCTGGCCTCCCGCCTATTTCCTTCTCCTGCTCACCTCAAGGAAATGCTCTCAGAGTGCAGCGGGTATTTGAACAAAACAAAAGAAAAGTTCTTGCTTCGTGGAAGGTGGAGTGCGGGCCATCACCCTCTCGGGTGCATCTAATTCAAAAATCCTGTTCTGATAGTACCTCTAGTCCACCTGCTCCTTATTACGGGATTATGGGGGTGGGGGCTGGCTTTTGTTTTGTTTGTTTGCAAAGAACCAAATCTCTCTCTTTACCCTCTTTTGCACTGGCCTTCATTTGGCTCACCAGAAAGAGGGCACACCACCTCTTCCTGGTGCAAGAGCTACAGCACCCCCCCATTTAAGACTCAGGAGTTGGACCAAGTGGCCTCTAAAATCTTTCTGTAATTCTCTGAGCCTTTTTCATCTACTCTGAAAGATTTTCAAGTACAGTCCCTTAGGATCCTTCTTCTTCTCATCATTCATATTCACCCAAGCTAGTTAAAATCAAAAGGAATAAAAACTAACCAATCCAGGCAGTTATGCTTAAGAGAAAGCCATAATTTGAAAACCTCAGTCTTCCCATTCAGGGGTGGATGTGTGACATCTTTACACGTATCTTCAGTTGTCTCTTCTGTATCATTTTTTCTTCTCAAGAAAAATTACCCCCAAGCAAACAAACAAGAAATAAAAATATACTTAAATTTTAAGTCGATATGCTTTAATTTATCCATACTTACACAATCAGGTAGTCACGCAGGGACCCATCTTGGAGATGAGTGAAACCACTGAATTCTCCGGTTCTACTAGCGCTGACTTTGCCCCCAGGGAACATGTGGCAATTTCTGAGGACATTTTTGGTTGTGACCATTGGGGTGGGGGGTAATAATGGGTAAAGGCCAGGGGAGCTGCTAAACACCCTGAAGTGCACAGCCCCCACCACGAAGAACTAATCAGCCCCCCAGTGCCCATTTTTTGGCATTCCCCCTTTAAGAGAAGTTGGCAAAGCAACAGAGCAATGTACTAGTCAGGCAGTGAAGAATGTTGCTGCCATCTAGGGGATGCAAAGAGAATCCCCAAAAGCACCCCATTCCCAGACATGTTGGCACATGAAGCACTCACTTCCCACATTCCCAACCCTGAGAAGAAAAAAAAACCAAAACTACTTTGTTGCTCGGCAAGCCTGTTGTGCAGCTATTGCATCTAGAGTTCCCTTCACCATCACCTTGGAGGTTTCTTTGGGTTGTTTCCTCATTCAATGTGAGTTTCTTCCTTTCTGGGTCTTGTGTTTTCTTCTTTCTTGATATAGCCTGGTTTTCTTGAAGCTCATAGGCTAATATTAATGAAGTAGAGATAAAATGTTGAGACCTTGTATGTCTGAAAAGGCTTTTATGATTCCCTCAGAATAACTGTGAAATTGGCTGGGTATAGACTCTACTTTGGACATATTTTTTCCCCCTCAGAATTCCCCATTTGCTGTTGGAAAGACTCATGACGTTCAGATTCTCATTTCTTTGATTGTGATTTGGGGATCTTTTTATTTTTTTCCATTTAAACCTTTTAGAAACTCCTCTGCCAGCCTTCTAAAATCTCACAATGACAGGTTGTGATGTGCGTTCTCACACCTGTTGGCAAGTTAATCTAGAGATGTGCTTCTCTAGTTGGGACAATGTCCTAATTCATTTATTTGATAATATCCTTCCCTTCACCTTATTTTTTTATTTTATGTGATTTCTATTAGTTGACTATTATACCCACTGGATGAACTCTTTAATTGAAAAATCTTTCTTCTCCCATCTGCCTCTTTGCCATCTTGTTATACATTTGGGATATTTGCTCAACTTTATCTTCTAATAATGCTGTTGAAATTTTCATTTGTGCCATCTTCTTTTCAAGTTCTGGGAGCCCATTTTTATTCTCTAAATATTTCTTTTCTTTTTTTAACATTTTTACGGTAGTCTTTTATTTTTAATACCTATTATACCATGAATCCATAGGGAAAAGGTTCCAGCAGCTCAGTGAGGCACCTTTCCATTGACTGTGACAAAGCCTGCTTGCCTATTATGCCATGAATTCATGGGGGACAGGTCCCAGCACTTGATGCTCCTGTTCCATTGGTTCACTTGCTTTTCCTGTGTGCTACACTATACACCTTGTATGCTATGAATTCATGGGGAACAGGTCCCAGCACTTTATGCTTCTGTTCCATGGTTCTCTTGGCTCTCCTGTGTGCTATGCTATACACCTATTATGCCATGAATTCATAGGGAATGGGCTCCAGGAGCTCAGGCTCCTTTGCACTGGTTCTCACGAGTGTGCTTCTCTGAGTGGAGCAGGCTGGCACATCAGTTGAACCCAGGTTCCTTCCTTCTTTTTCTGATCATTTCCTTCACGCATTTCAGTGAGCTATCTCAGCTCTTAGAGTGTTTAATATGCTCAATACAAACATTAATCCTCTTGGCAAGAATCTTGCCCTTAACTTGTTTGTTTACAACAATGCCAGCAGCATGCTGGGTGACACTGTAGACTCTTCCAGTTTTGCCATGGTGACATCTGTGTGGCATGCCTTTTTTAACAGTACCCATTCCCTTGACGTCTACAATATCACCTTTCTTGTAGATTTGCACATATGTGGTCACAGGAACAACTCCATGTTTTCTAAAAGGCCTAGAGAACATGTATTGGGGGCCTCTCCTCTTTCCCTTGTGTTTGTCACTTTGGTGAATAACTGGAAAATGGCGTCCCCAGCCAAAAGGGGGGGACTATGTTCTATGCCATTCTGTTCTTATTTTGTAAATACAATGCCATCTTTTATTCTCAGAGGATATTATTTACAGCTTTGCCTTTTAAGGCTGCTCTTCTTTTCCCCTTGCATTGTCTGTGCTCCCTCCTTTTGTTCCAGTGGTTTCTGTTGACCATGTTCTTCCAATTAGAAGCTTTTGTCAAATGGTTCGTAACTTTGACCACCCCTTATACTTTAAGAGCAAGGCAAAAAGAAGTTAGAAGCTCTGTGTTGTTGAGAAATCAGACTTCACTGTGGAATGAATTGGCTGGGCTTTCGATCTGGCCATCTTTTCTATTGGGTTTACACCTTCCACTCTCCTGCTGAAGTGTTAAAAACTTGGCTTTGGGCATGTTCTTGGAGCCAAGTTGGGAAAGGAGGGTGAGGATTATCTCTATGCACTTGTAGACTTTTACTTAATCCCTCAGTGGAGTCTAGTCCACAACAGATGTGGTTCTATGATGCAAATTAGTTCGCATGTAGTTGGAAAATAGAAAAAGTATGTCAGTATCATACAGAATTAATTTATATGCAGTATTTCTTAAGCCCAGGAGAATAGAATGTGAAGCAGAAGTATAACAGGCAGTAGAAAAGGAAAAAGCTTTCAATTCAGTTGTTGCTCTGGCAATAAGAACCATTTGCCTATAGTTTGAAAATTAAAGACAAGTACCTAAACCTTATGTCAATTACAAGATAACTTTATGAGGGAGATACAACTATTATCCTCCATTTGCAGAGAAGGAAACTAAGACGTAGAAAGTTCTGAAACACCCTCATTTACAAACCTAGCAAAAGTAATTTGGCCAGATTCAGACCAACATGAGGCAGAGAAGCATAGACTGCATGTGGCAGAAAATTTGGAGACGAAGAGATTTTAACATACACAATTTAGTTTTCTGACAGCGGTCTCCAGAAAGGTTTGAGGTTGGAAGACATATTCAGCAAAGTAACCTGGAAATTATCAAACTACGGAGTGACCGGTGCCTGTATCAAGGCTAAGCAAATAGGAACAGGAAAGAGCAAATGTTATGAGAAATAGCTCAAAAAATATTCAATAAAATTTGATGTCATACTGTTTTAAAAAGTGCATTAAATGATTCAGTCAAGGAGGATCCCCAAATTATAATTTTTAAAAACTGAGTGGTTTTGAAAATATTAAGAACACTTATATAAAAAAGCACTTGGGAGAAACTAATAAGTTTAGTTTGGGTTATGTAAACTAGAAATTAAATACCTAACATGTTGGGATGTTCACATAGCACAATTAATCAATTGTCTGCTTAAACATAAATATTGGAAGTGTAAGTCAATAGTCAATGATGAAACAGCTCAAGTTGCAAACCCCTATTCTAGGCACTGTTAGAAATCAGTTGTGAAGATGAAAAGAGAGTGTAGAAAGGGAGACAGCCAGGTACCTAAATAACACAAAACATAAAGGGGAATGAACCAGAACAGAGACATAAGCTATGGAATTTCAGAAGAACAAAGAGATTCTTTCCTCCTGAGAAAACTAGAGAAAGTTTCATGGCAAAACTTGTGAGCATGTGATATGGGCTTTCAATGTTAAGTCAAACGTCGAAGGATGGAAAAGGAAATTTCCAGTGGAAGAATGTCCACAATTCTGAAGCTGTCTAAAATAGTAATTAGTCCTAGATACCAGAGCATAGGTTTGTGGGTAGGGAGGAGACAACAGTAAACTATCAGGCTAGGGAAATAGGTGGGAGCCAGATAATAGAGGGTCTTAACGTTGACGTTAAGGGGTTTGGACTTTGTTTCATAGCTAATGGAAAGTCATCAAGAGCTTCTACACAGGGATTGACATGCACGTATGTGAGTCATATTCTAATCTTTTATTTCCATACATGAATATATGATTTTCATGACATAAATAAAATTCTTTTTTCGATCTCTTTCTGCTCACTCTACTTATTTTGGCATTCTTGCCCTTAGGTTAGTATTCCTAAACTCATTTTTATTCTTTTTTTCTGAGACAGAGTCTCACCGTGTTGCCCTGGGTAGAGTGCCGTGGCATCACAGCAAACTGAACTGTCTGATATTTTATATTCTGTTCTTATAGATACCAAATCATCCTCACAGCAACCTCCAACTCCTGGGCTTAAGTGATTCTCTTGCCTCAGCCTCCCAGTAGCTGGGACTACAGGTGCCCGGCACAACGCCTGGCTATTTTTTGTTGCAGTTGTCATTGTTATTTTAGCTGGCCTGGGCTGGATTTGAACCTGCCAGCCTTGGTGTATGTGGCTGGCCCCATAACCACTGTGCTACAGGCGCTGAGCCCCAACTAACCTTTTATCTAAACTGAAGCCCTCTTCTTTTTTCTTTTCTGGTTAGAACTGAAAATATTATCAATGTTAGCCAGGGATATCAGCAGAAGAATTCTTCCTGTTTTATTTTAATCCTAAAGTCTATTTCTGATACCCTACTAATTTGACCCAGATCCCATATACAGCTGGAGGTAACAAAAGGAGGTCCTGCCCTGAATGCTTCAGCCAAGGCTTTCCTTTGGCAAATCCTTACATTACACCATCGTTGGGTGTTATTCTTCAAAGAACCCACTCTCAGAGGGAAGGGATCTGAAGAAGTCAAAGTGTAGCCATTTCCTTCATAAAGGTAGTTCTCCTGCTTTAAAAAAAAAAATTCGCCAGAATGTAATCATGTCATTTAAAAATTTAAAAACCTGTTCCAGTCTCTCTCAACCCATCCAACCAGAAAAAGAAGAAAATTTGAGGAGCCAGGGCTCTGAGCGTTCTCTCCTGAGTGGCAACAGAAATGGCTCACCAGAAAACAGAGTTCTATTTTCTTATATTCTCCAGATTTCATTCTAATTGCTGGTTAGCATTCTTCCTTTTGTCACATAAAGCCATTCCATCATGTCCTATCTTCCATAAAACAAAGAACAGAAACTCCCTTCCTGCCCTGCTGGCTTTTGAATTGTATTTCTTTTTAATTCCTAAAGACTAAACATTACCTGTGGGCACTTGTCATATAATTAAAGAAACTGAGCTGTGTGGTATTTTATATTCTGTTCTTGTAGATACCAAACCATCCCCAAAACAAGAAAGGAGCAGGGAGCAGCAACTTGCCACGTGTCTTTTTTCTCCAGCCCATCCCGTTCAGAAATCCACTCATTTTACAAATATTTAGGCTCGGCACCTGTGGCTCAAGCAACTAAGGCGCCAGCCACATACACCTAAGGTGGCGGGTTCAAATCCAGCCCGGGCCCGCCAAACAACAATGGCTGCAACCAAAAAAAAAAAAAAATAGCCAGGCATTGTGGCAGGTGCCTGTGGTCCCAGCTACTTGGGAGGCAGAGGTGGGAGACTCGCTTGAGCCCAGGAGTTGAAGGTTGCTGTGAGCTGTAATGTCACATCACTCTACCCAGGGGGACAGCTTGACACTCTGTCTAAAAAAATATATATATTTAAAACCTTTTGTAGGATACTATGTAGGTCAGATATGCGATGCTCTCCGCCAGGGTCCGGCCCTGCGAGCACTGGGCGATCGGCACCAAAGGCTGGCATCATCTTTTCTGCAGTTTCTTCAATGTTAACGTGTCCTCTGCTTGGTAACATGTTTATTAAAGGCAGGGAAACCATCAATGGGCAGGTTTTAAGTCCTACTAGTCTACCTTCCTTGCTTCCATCTCTGCTTCCAACTTTCTTTTTCTATAAGTTACGTTTCTCTCCTCTCCTACACCACCCCCCTAGCAGAGCCTACCAGCCCCACTCATCCTTGACGTCTGCAAAAGGAGAAGGATGGCTTTACTGGTTCCAGATACCTGAAAAATGTACTATCTATGTCTCCCAGGTCCCTCAAAAGGCTAATTGCCTTGGCCAAAAAAAAAAACCCACTACACTGAGTCATATCCTACCAATCAAAAAGTTTTCCCGTGGAAGTGAATAAGGCAGCTTCCCAAACTGAATTAGCCTTTTCATCCTGCGTCATCCACCTTCAGTGAACTTTCCCCAGGGCAGCGCATTTCCATGGCAGCGAGCACTCTGTAGAGAGACTGAATGTGCTCTCCCACTTGACAGTCCATGTTCCTGTTTTGCCAGTTATAACCAGACATGGGCTTCTGGACGGTCTCAGTGAGAATGTGCAAGAAATCAGGCGTGATTCTTGGCAGTCACAAAGCCATGCTCACCAGGATGAAGAAGAAGCACTGACCACAACTCGGTACCTGAAAAGAATTTTTTGGTTTTTGGTTTGTGTGACTTCATGACAGATTGGATTGATTTGAAGTAGCCTTTTAGGGCCTGTGACCCCTGGTCTCAGTCTGGAGCAGGTCACAGCTGCAGTCTCCGTTGTTTCCGCTCTGTGAGATCTTCCCTTCAAAGCCTTGCCGGCCCTGGGTTACTCCACTGCATGAATTACCTTGGCTCCCAAGTGAGCTAGCCCTGACCCCAACTCATACTCTTTCCAGTAGTCTGATCAGCAGGGTCTTTATTTTGACCTGAAGTCCTTTCTCTCACGTTTGCCTAGGTGGTTCCCGTCTATCTGTCGGCCTGCTTCAGAGGCCATCAGATTTACTCAGTTACCCTCTTCCTACACCAGAGCCCTTCCCCCACTTTCTACTATTCCCATCTTGACAACGGTGGTCAAATCTGATGTTTGAAGACAAAACCATCTAGGATGTAAAAGCTGACCCCTGATGTTACCTCCAGGAACAAAATTCCCTCTCCCCACCCTCCAGAGCTCACTACTTGTAAAGTCATCTTCCTGTGTGTGTTTCACTCATACAAATTGTTACTCCTTTTCAAAAATGTGAGCAGCCCAATAGATAATGTTTTTTAACAGCTATTGAATTATGATATGCCCTTCTCATATTATAACTAGTTAATCTAAAAAGCATAAGCTAATTCTAAGACTATATAATTGAAGAAAAGTTTTCTTGGAACACCAGAATTAAAACAGGGTCATTGGACAGTCATCTAGCAAAATCGCACATCGGCCACACTTGAGACGTCACTTACACTGTGATGTACCAAACCGTACGGATCAGCCCTGAGTTCAAGGCAGTTCTGAGGACAGAGCTCTAGTGAATCCAGGATCTAAGACCAAGCTCAGCTCCTTCTCCAGCATTTCCACTTGACTTGACTTTGCTTCATATTCCAGACTGGAGCATTCATCAAAGGGGTCCTGTACCGAATTCAGTGTGCATTTTATTTTCCATTCTGTAGGGTGCATTATACTTATAGTTTGTTATGAGATTTTTTTTAAAACTTCTGAAGCACCATCCTCTAGCAATAAAATGTTGTTTCTTTTTTTTTTTTTTTTTTTTTTGAGACAGAGCCTCAAGCTGTCGCCCTGGGTAGAGTGCTGTGGTATCACAGCTCACAGCAACCTCCAACTCCTGGGCTCAAGCGATTCTCTTGCCTCTGCCTCCCAAGTAGCTGGGACTACAGG
>CAUYQV010072137.1:0-27333 GCA_963574575.1 Galagoides demidoff | reverse complement strand
AGGCTATGTTAACCAGTTGGATGAAAGTACTTCAAATTGTATACAGAAACAGTACACTGTACCCCATGATAGTATTAATTTACACTGTTATGATTTAATTAAAAAAAAAGAAAAGATGGTGACTTTATATCTTTTATGTTTACCTGAATAGAGTTGAAACACATTCTTCTTAGTAAAGTATCTCAAAAATGGAAAAAATAATCCAATGTACTCAATACTAATATGAAACCAATATATAAATAATGATATGCCTATATGAATGATACAACACAAATATAATATAGCAAGAGGCAGGGACAAGGTGGGAGGGGGAAGAGAGAAAAATGATTGGTAGGAGGAGGTAGGGCAATTGGTGGAATTTCACCTAATGTGCACAATGCAGGGTGTTCAGCATACTCCCTGGGTGTTCTATAACCTAAACTTACCTTCGAAGTATGAACAATATAACCTAAAAATTTGTACCCTTATATTAATTTGAATTAAAACAAGAAAACACATTGAGATAATACCACATGCCCATTGCAATGGCTAAACATAAAAATAATGGCAATATTGAATTGGAAAATATGTGTAACAACTAAAATTCATGGACTTCATACATACTTGATAGAAATGTAGACTAGTACAACTGCTTTGGAATATAGTCTGAACATTTCTCAAAATACTAAATATATGTCTAACATATGATCCACCTATTTCATTCCTAGGTATTTATCCAAGAAAATTGAAAATTTTATGTCCAAAGACTTATACATGAATGATCTTAGCAACTTTATTTATTATACCTGAAAAACTACAAAAATACCAAAGGTATATAAATAGATTAATACATAAATAAGATATTGTATAATGGGATGCTATTCAGCAATACAATAAAGTGCCGATACACAACATGGCTGAATCTCAAGACGATTATCCTGAGGAACAGCAGACTGAGAAAAATGAGAAAGAAACATAAAACTATTTAAAACCCCAAAAGGAAAAACTAATTTTGGTGATAAGAAGGAAATCAATGGTTGCCTGGAGGCAGGGGAAGAAGCAGCAATGAGCTGCAAAGGGGCACAAGGAAATTCTCTGGAGTAATAGAAACAATCAGTTCTCTAGTGTCACAGGTGTATAAATCTGTCAAAATTCATGTTGTACACTTTAATTATGCCCATTTTATTATTTGTAAATTAGACCTCAATATTTTTTGTTGAAAAATAGGCACAATATTGCCTTTGCAAATAAAAATTGAGTGGATAATTACAACAGAAGTTCACTTTTTACAGAATATCTATTTCAATCAGTTACTGAACAGAGTATCTCACACTTATGACAAAGAACTGGATAGGCTTTGCCTAATTGTTTTGACATGAAAAAATTAAGGTATGAGGAAGTAAGTTATCTTCCCTTGTACACATGAAACAAGTGGCTATGATATGGTTTGAACATACTTCTTCGCTCCTTCTACTTTTCAACGCTCCCTAATGCCTTTAATAAGCAATGGATGGATGAAGTCTACTTTCCATCATAATTCTAACAATCACTCGTACAAATTTCATCCTCACCACAATCTGAGTAAATGCATATCAAGAATACTGTTTCAGCCAGGTGCAGTGGCTCATGCCTGTAATCCCAGCACTGTGGGAGGCTGAGGCAGCAGGATGCCCACAGCAGGAGTCTCAGGTTGCAGTGAGCTACAAGGCCATTGCACTCTGCTCAGGGCACAGGGTAGAACTCTGTCTGGACAAAAACAAACAAAAAAGAATATTGTTTCTATGAAATAATATGAAACAAGCCTTGCATGCTTTTTCAAAATGGTATATTCTTGATTTCCTATATTTTCAAATGTTTAACAGAACTGATAAATAAATTCTACAAATCATTACTTACTGATAATATATAAACTGTTCTGATGAAGAAAGCTATTTTCCTAGGTATTTATATCAAAAACCAAGATGAACATTCTGTGTTGTAAGATATCATTTCTATAAATAAAATATGTATAAAATGATGTATAAGAAGGGACCCAAACGTCCATTGATGAATGAATGGATAAACAAACTGTGATATAAACATACAATGGTATATTCAGATTTAAAAAGGAAAGAAATTCTGTCACATTCTATAATATGGATGAAGCTTGATGACACTATGTAAAATAAGCCAGTCACCAAAAAGGACAAATACGGTGTCATTCTACTTAAAGTAGTAAAATTCATAGAAACAGAAAGCAGAAAGGTAGTTATCAGTTGTAACAGGACAGAAGAAAGGCAGGAGTTATTTAATGGGGATAACATTTCAGATTTGCAAAATGAAAAAGTTCCAGAATTCTGTTGCAGACCAATATGAATATACTTAACACTACTGATCTATATACCTTAAAATAATTAAGATGGTATGCTTTGGGTTTTTTACTATAAGAAATTTTTTTAATGTATAATAGAAAAATAAAGAATCAGAACACAGTCATTCTGGAAAGTTATACCCATGGGTACTACCACTTGCTTATCCCATATCTAAGGCATTATATTTTTTCAGTAAACCATTCTCTGATAAAAGTACTCATTTCACTGAGATCTTCAAATTCATAGTTGTACATGACACCTGTATAATTCTGAAAGTATCCTCAATATTTGTAGTTATATTTCCTTATGTATTTTTAATTTTATGAATTTTTCCCTTATTTTTGTTTGACTAGGTTGTTGCCCCCACCTTTTATTTAAAAAAGAAAAAGGTGGCTCGGCGCCTGTGGCTCAATCGGCTAAGGCGCCAGCCACGTACACCTAAGGTGGCAGGTTCGTATCCCCAGCCCGGGCCTGCCAAACAACAATGATGGCTGCAACCAAAAAATGGCCGGGTGTTGTGGCGGGCGCCTATGGTCCCAGCTACTTGGGAGGCAGAGGCAGAAGACTCACTGGAGCCCAGGAGTTGGAGGTTGCTATGAGCTGTGATGCCATGGCACTCTACCCAAGGGGATAGCTTGAGGCTCTGTCTCAAAAAAAAAAAAAGAAAAGAAAAAGGTTTTGGATTTGCATAGCCAGTCCCACTGGGTTTCTTTTTCTGAGTTCATCAATTTATTTTATTTTTAATTGTTAGGGTACAAAATAGTGGTATACCTTTATAGGATACATGTGATGTTTTGATGCAGGCATATAGAATAGATTAATCAAATCACCTCAGGTATTTATCATTTCTTTGAGTTAGGAACAATCCAATTCCACTCTTCTAGTTATTCCAAAGTATAGCCTAACTTACTGTTTATTATAGTCACTGTTTATGCTACCAAATATTGTTCATTCTAACTATTTTTTTTAACTATTCCCAGTTTATTACTCTCTCTCACTGCTACCCTTCCAAGGTTCAAACAATCAAAATTCTACTCTGTCTCTACATCAATCTTTTTTAAATATTTAGCTCTCATATATGAGTGAGAACATGTGACATCTTTCTGTGCTTGGCTTATTTCATTTAACATAATGTTCTCCAGTTCCAACCATGTTGTTTAAAATGGCAGAAGTTCATTGTTTTATAGCTATTTCATTGTGCATATGTACCACAATTTCCTTATCCATAGATCCATTGATAAATACTTAAGTTGATTCAAAATATTGGCAATTGTGAATAGTACTGCAATAAACATGGGAGTGCAAGGGTGGTGCCTGTGGCTCAAGGAGTAGGGCGCTGACCCCATATACCAGAAGTGGTGGGTTCAAACCTGACCCCAGGCAAAAAAAAAAAAAAACATGGGAGTACAGATATGTTTTTGATATACTGAATTGTGATCCTTTGGATATATAACCAGCAATGAGATTGCTGGGTTATATGGCAGTTCTATTTTTAGTTTTTGAGAAATGTTCATAAGGTTCCTCATAGTGGTTATGCTAAATTATATTCCCACCAACAATGTACCAGGGTTCCCTTTTTTCCACATCCTGTCCAGCATTTGTTATTCCATTTTAACTGGGATGAGATGATATTTCATTCTAGTTTTAATTTGCATTTCTCTGATAACTAATGATGTTGAACATTTTTCGTTGTACCTGAGGCTATTTGAATGTTTTCTTTTCAAAGGTTCTGGGCTTTTTACTTTTTTCCATTGGTCTATGTGTCTATTTTTTTTTACCAGTAACATGCTATTTTGGTAACTATAATTCTGCAGTATAATTTGAAGGTAATGTCAGATAATGTTATTCTTCTATAGTTTTATTCCTTTGCTCAGGATGGCTTTGCTATTCTGGATTTTATGTGGTTCCATATATGTTTTAGAATTACTTTTTTCTGTTTATGTGAATAATGTTATTTTGATGGGGATTTCATTAGATCTGTAGACTTCTTTGGGAAGGGGGGACATTTTAAAAAATATCGATTCTTCCAATAAAAGCATGGAATATCTTTCTCCTTTTTGTGTGTCCTTTTCAATTTCTTTCTTTCATGTTTAATAGTTTTCATTACATAGATCTTTTAATTCTTTGGTTAAATGTATTCCTAGGCATTTAATTTTTATTTGTACTATTGAAAATGAGATTCCTTTCTCGGTTTCTTGTTCAAATTGTTTACTGTTTGCATATAGAAAAGCTACTGCTTTTATGTTAATTTTATATTCTGCAACTGTATTGAATGTGTTTATCAGTTCTAATAGTTTTTCTGTGGAGTCCTTAGGTTTCTCTGGATTTGAGATCATATCATCTGCAAATGAGGATAATTTGACTTCTTCCTTTCCAATTTGGATGCCCTGTATTTCCTTTGCTTTTCTCATTGCTCTAGTCAGAACTTACAATACTATGTTACATAACAATGATAAAAGTGGGCAGATTTATCTTGTTCCGGATTGTACAGGAAAGGCTTTTAGTTTTCCACATTCAAGATAGTACCTATGGGTCTGTCATATATAGCGTTTATTGTGTTGAGGTAAGTTCCTTCTATCCCTAGAGTTTTAGAGAGTTTTCATCATGAAGGGCTGTTGAATTTTATTAAATAGTTTCTTAACATCAGTTAAAATGATCATATAATTTTTATCCTTTGTCCTGTTGATATGTGATCTGCATATGCTGAGGAATTCTACTTAATCGTGATAGATAAACATTAAAGTCTTGTTAATTTTGGTTTACTATTTTGCTGAGTATTTTTTCACCTATGTTCATCCAAGATACTGGTCTATAGTTTTCTTTTTGTTGTTGTGTCTTTTTCTGGTTTTGGATCTGGGTGATACAGACTTCACAGAATGAGTTTGGCAGTATTCTCTCTTTATCTATAATGCTTTTTTAAATTCAAATTTACTTAGAAGTGAAATTCTGCTTTTTGCCTTTAAGAGTCACTTTTCTTTTTCTTTTTTTTTATTAAATCATAGCTGTGTACATTAATGCAATCATGGGGTACTTTGCTAAGAAGAACATTTTCCAGCTCCATCCATGTAAACGTGGAGGTAAAGTCTTCATCTTTCTTTAGGGTTGCATTATATTCCATGGTGTACATATACCACAATTTATTGATCCATTCCTGGGTCGATGGGCACTTGGGCTTCTTCAAGAGTCACTTTTAGATGTGTCTTTTAAAAACCCCAAACACCTATAAGTGAACCTTGTTTTCTAATTCAATTTGAAAATCTCTGCCCTGTAATAGAAATGTTTAACCCATGCATATTTATTTGCATTGCTCAGTCTGACTTCTACTGTTGTATTTGAATTATGTTTCCTTCCTATTTTTTATATGAATTTCTATTTTTTTCTGCTGTAGTAGTTTGGAAAATATAATTTTTGGTTTTAATTCTATGAAAAGTTACCTGTAAACTTAAAATAATTGAACTTATAGTTCTCCTTAAAACACTATTTACTAATCCTTCCTGTACTTTCTACCCCATCCCAATATCTCCCAGGTAATGGTGGCATAGTATGAGATTTTAGACCTAGTTTTATGTTTTTAATATTTAAAATTATGTTATATATTCTTTCAAGGATTATTTATATCTGCATTCCATTTCATAATCTTATCTATAACATTTATTTAGAATTATTACATATTTATATGGATTCAATGTACCCAATGTACCCTATGTTCTTTATAACATAGTCCACATTCTTAAGGTCTTTTGTTGTTGTCGTTGCTGTTTTCCAATTGCTTTCATTATTTATTTTTATTTGTCCCCCTTCTCTTTATCCAATGGTTCTGCCAAAGGAATATTTTCTGAGCTCTTACATTTATGAAAACATCTTTATATTGCATTGCCAGGGTAGAGAAATCTTGAGTAAAATATTCAAAGTATACAATAAAAAAATTCAAATGCTATACCAACCAAAATAGTATGGCATTGGCATGAAAATAGAGACATAGACCAACAAAACAGAATAGAAAACTCCGAAACTCCCATATAAAACCATCCACATGCAGAGATGTCTTATTTGTGACCTGAGGGCTGCATGTGGGTTATGTGAGGACTTTTTTGCTTACCTGTGGTGATAGATACCATGAAAATTATGCATGGAACTTTGTTGTTGTTCATCAGCTTTTATTACTGTTTGTGTATTTACTGTGTAGACTAAGACAACTCTTCTATTCCAAAACAGTACAGAGAAACCAAAAAATTGGACACTATTGACTGACAACTGATCTTTGGCAAAATAGATAACAATATACTCTCAGGAAAAGAAGCCATATTCAATAAATGGTGCTGAGAAAATAGGATAGCCACTTGCAGAATGAAACAGGATCTACTTCTCTTTTTTTATTTTTTTTATTAAGTCAAATACACACAGATCATGAATACATTCACTTACTACTCATGGTAACTTAATTTATAATGGATAAAAGACTTAAATATAAGGCATGAAACCATAGAATTCTAGAAGAAAATGTAGGAAAAATTCTTCTAGATGATATCAACCTACACATAGAATTTATGACAAGGATTCCAATGCCGATTACAGCAACAACAAAAATATATAATGGGACTTGATTAAAGCTTCTACACAGCTAAGGAAATAATTAGCAATACAAATAAACAACCTAAAGAATGAGAGAAAATATTCATAAACTATACCTCTGCTACAGGGCTAATGACCAGAATCAACAAAGAATTCAAGTGAATCAGCAAAGAAAAAAAAAAAAAACTCCTTTAATAAGTGGGTAAAATACATCAATAGAAATTGCAAAAGTGGATAAATGAATGGACACTAAACATTTGAAAAATGATCAATATCACTAGTCATCACGGAAATGCAAATTAAAACCACAATGAAATATTACCTTACCTTTGTTAGAATGGTTAAGTTAAAAAAAAAATAGATGCTAGTATGAATGCTGAGAGAAAGGAATGCTTATACATGATTGGTGGGACTGAAAACTGGGATAACCTCTGTGGAAAACAGTATAGAGATGCCTCAAAGAAGTAAAAGTAAACCTACCATCCAATTCAGCAATCCCATTACTGTGTATTTACCCAAAGGAAAACACAACACTTTATCAAAAAGATACCCACACTCAAATGTTCATTGCAGCACATTTCACAATTGCAAATATTTGGAATCAACTCAAGTACCCACATACTCATAAATGGATTAACAAATGTGGTATATGTATATCATGGAATATTACTCAGTCATAAAAAGGATAAATTAATACCTTTTACAACAATTTGGATGGACTGGAGATCATTATCCTAAGTATCTAAACACATCAAATATCACATGTACTCACTATTAAATTAAAATTATCCAACAAGCACACATATGCTCAGAAGGAAGTAAAACTCAGTGGAAATCAAGCATGGGAGAGGGGAAGGAGGGGATGGACAAAAACCTACCTCACAAATACAATGAACACTATCTGGATGGTAGACACACTTATAGCCATTACTCAAGCATTATAAAAGCAATCTATGTAACCAGAAACATGTGAACTCCCTTAATATTTTGAAACAAAAAATATTGAAAATTTAAATGCTTCTTAACTATCTTATTATATATAACATTATGGAAAATATTAGGGCTACAATAATTTTTCTTTAGAGGTATCCTATTTATGTTGTTTCTTTTTTTTTGATTGTATACCCATATTTTTTTTTCTATATTTTTGAAATTCAGAATATTCTCTAGGATTATATAGATGTCAGTCAAATTATATTAGTTTTACTGGTACCAAGTGATTCCCTTTGATCTGGATATTCAGCTATTTCTTCATTTCAGAGGTATTGTTTTCTTCTGTCATTGCTTCTATTGCATTTATTCTTATCTTTTGGGTGCATGGATTAGCCAAATATTGATTCTCTATTAACTAACTCATTGTATGTATTATTGCTCCTCTTGCCGTTTTTACCTCCTGTTCTTTGTCTCTGCATTCTGGCACAGCTTAAAGTTGCATCAAAAATTACAGATTTTCTGCATTCTCAAACCTAAATTGTATTGCTGATAATTTTTACACAAATTAAAAATTACAGATTTTCTGCATTCTCAAACCTAATTTGTATTGCTGATAATTTTTACACAAATTTTTTCCTTGGCAAGGGAAAACACCCCCAGAATAAGGGAAAAATAAAAAAGTAAGCTGAATGAGTTGGAACAAGGGAAAGTCAGCTAATTTACCTTCAACCCAGCTGCTACTAAATTTCTTATCTACGCAAGTTTCCTGCTTTTCCTAGAACTCTGTCCTACTGGGTATATAGCTTACAAACATTCCTGCTGGGTCTGTGAACAATCTGAAGAAATAATGGCCACGGAAGATGCTGTGGCAAGGCCTGGAATGATACATTAACTAGGCCATTTCCTACCCTGTAAACAGTCAAAGCAAATACCATTGTGAAGATTTGTATTTGGGGCAGAGATCAAGGGAACAGCTTGAGCCCTGAAATATGGGCAGGAGGTCTTATATCCCTTATTGCAGAGGAAGATCCTCCGTGGTGGTGATGAGAGGAAAATTCCTCTATTCCACCAATTCTTCAGAGGAGATTGACACCAGTGTTATTTTACTCCATAGTGAACTAGTGGAGATTAACACCTCTCTAAGAATCTGTGTTGGTGATCTCAAACAGAAGGCTGCCCACACACAAGGCTCAGGTTCCATATTTCTCAAGACCACTCAGACCCTTAAAGTTAATGATTATAGAAACAATAGGAGCTGATATTCTCGCTCAGAGAAACTGCTGGCATCTTTGTTCCCATCCTTAGCTTACCCTTTGGGCTAACGAACAAATAGACTTCAATAAAAGCTGAGTGGAACTGATAACTGGGGCTACCACCAGAACCGCACAAGCAGGCAGTAGTCTCCTGAGTTCCCACCTTTGAAAATTCTATTCTGGGTGTCTTGTCTCTTTCTCATAGTTCCTAATTTTATATTTCTTTAGTTGGTTGCCACCAGATCCACAGATTTTTTTTTTATTATTAAATGATAACTATGTACATTAATGCAATTCTGGGGTACAGTGTGGTATTTTCATATACAATTTGAAATATTTTCATCAAACTGATTAACATAGCCTTCATGTCATTGTCTCAGTTATTGTGTTAAGACAATCATATTCTACTCTTAAAAAGATTCACTTGTACCCTTGTAAGATAAACCATAGAAGTGATCCCTCCAATCACCCTCTTTCCACCCATTCCCCCTCTCTTCTCCCTCCCCCCTCCCCATATACTTAGGCTGTTATTAGGTTATAGATTTCATATGAAAGCTATAAATTAATTTCATAGTAGGGCTGTGTACATTGGATACTTTTTCTTCCATTCCTATGATACTTTGCTAAGAAGAACACTTTCCAGCTCCATCCATGTGAACATGAAGAACATAAAGTCTCCATCTTTCTTTATGGCTGCATAGTATTCCATGGTGTACATATACCACAGTTGTACTCCAGTAAGATTAGCCCATATTAAAAATTTTTTTTTCTTCATTTTATGTGCTTATTTTTTGCACCTATGGCCATATTCAGACCACTCACTTAACTGTATTGTGGTCTATATATCATAGTGTCCTGCTACCTTGTTTTATAGTCCTGGATCTTCCAAGTTAGGAAGAGATTTTTAGATCCAAGATTTCTTCTATTTCTTATGAGCCTTGGACTCTGAGTATGAAGTTATAGGACATCACCAAATTTTCAAATTTTTTCCTATTTGGTCTCTACTCTATTACATCTACTCTACTCTATCTTGACAATTCCTTCCTCCTTCACAATCCAGGCTAAGACAAGATACATGTACATGCACACACACACACACACACACACACACAGACATACATATATACATGTTTTTGTTTGTTGGTTGGTTTTTAATTTCCCTGGTCCTTTGGAATATCCCTAATTTCTTAAACTGAGTCACTTTTACTTCTTTATTTCTAAGCTCCATTTATTTACAGCTCACCTTACCTATCTAGAATCCTAGGATCTATTTTGCCTTTCTAAGCACTAGTTTTGGCAATCTTTGCTACAAAGAAGTTGAATACTGAATTTTACAGAACCTGGAATAACCAATGAATCAAAGCCTTCAGATTATCACAGCCCTTGAACCATATTTAAACTAGTGACAAAGCTTTAAAAGCCTCTACTCATCTTTAATGTTGACCCTCCTAAGCCCTCAGCATGACATTCTCCCACCCCAACAATGTTTTATGGAATATAAATTAAAGACTGTTCTCAAACTCTTAATTGTAAAGCATTACTTACAATTTTCATAATGATTGATACAAAATTTAGCTTCTGGCCATTGCTTAGACTGCCCCTAGTTGTAGAGAGGTGAAAGCTGTTTAAATCTATAATCTTAATTTCTATGCACACTCTATAATTTGCAGAAATGACAGCTCTGATAGGAAAATGCTTAGAATGACACCAGCCTCTGGGTCTCATAATTTTGCAAAAGGTGCTTATTTATTGACTGATTTTGACAAACAGCCCCACTGGGGCAAGATTCCATATGAATAAGACACTATTCTGTTTGGCCTTAGGTTTTTCGAATATAGGCTTCTATACACTAGCTAACCCTCACATTTCACCTTACTGACACTGGTCTCCAAGTCACAGACCACTAGCAGTCAAAGAAATCCTTTGTCTAAATTCAACTTCACCTTCACAGTTAAAGATCTGTTGCCTACGAGGCTCCATTATGGGCAAGCTATAGTATTAAATTTTCTGGAAGTGAACTGAATGGACTCTAACTAATTGGATGAATACAAATAATTTCATGTCAAACTAGTCATCACAAGGTATTGGCAATCCTGACCAATTTGTGACTCAGGACAGGTAGCAGGTACATGGAATGAACAAAGCGTTATGGGGATCCTACATTAGGTGTACAAAAAAGAGAGTGAATAGCAAAGCCCTAAAAATTTCTCCTTCTCACACCCCAAGGTAAAAATATGTTCCTCACAGACCTGCCTAGAGTCTTGAAGTTCCCACCACAGGAATTATTCTTTTAGATTAAAGGTATCAAATGTCTGTTAAAATTTAACTAGGCAACCCAGAAAAGGTAATTCAAGGCATTATTAAAAGCCTTAGAGCTCTAGAGGGATTTGTTTGATATATTAGGCAGTTGCCTAGGGAGAAAAATCTAAATCTAGTAACACTATGCTTATAAAATGCTTTATAACATAAACCTTGTTCCTATTTACCACATAAATAACGTAGGTAATGAAGACATATTACCCTTCTTATTTGGTATGAAAATTGAGACTCAGAGAGGTAAGATACCCATCTAGCCAACAATTGATATCTGCATTCAGAGTGGGCCAAAGGACCGAGAAACTTTGATAAAAGTGAAGGAATCTGGAAAGATCCTGAATACTGGTCAATAGCCTAGGATGCAGTCCATGGAGTGGACACTAAACAAGCCAAGAACACTGAATATCTGCTTGGTAAATAGAAAAAAGGATGTGTAGACAAAGAAGACAAACTTTTGCCACTCACAGCTTTGCAGAAGTGGCTCTTCCAGGGTCCTTAATGGTATGCATATGACCTTTTGAGGAACATTCTGAAACATGCCATGCCATAACACTGGATCTTTCAGTATGAAAAAATAAAGTAACACAAATCTGAGAATTAAACAACTAGGTCTGGCCCTAGCTCTATTAATTACTAGCTACATGATCATTCACATATTTTTCTATCTATTTGAACTCTGGCAAAAGAAGAGTCACTAAAGGCAATGAACAAAACCACAGGGCTTGGCACAAGAAAACTGGAGTTTCAAAATTCAACAAAAGCATTCACTACACACTAATCTAATCTCTAGGAAAATAGAGTTGAACATGACAGGCAAGATTTCCGTTCATAACAACTTCCTTCTACTGGTAGAATAAACCGATAATAAACTGGAGATTAATAATCAAACAATATGGAAGCAGTCTAATGATACTACACAGAAAATAGGTTTTGGTCCTGACTACATAAACCTAGGGCAAGTGACTTCTCATCTTTAAAAGCCTGCTGCATGGCTTTGCTGTAGTTATTAAAGAATGGATTGGAAAGCTCATTGTAAACTTCAAAGTGTTTATATAATCTTTACCAGAGAGAAAGGAAAATCTGACCACTTGACTGCTGTGAGCAAGCAAAGAAACTGAGAATAGCACAGATTCTATTGTCTCCAAAGGCAAGATTTTTACAAGAACATAATAATAATGTATGAAAGGAAATCAATCAGTAAAGACCAAAATTTTCCTCTTTAGTGGGTAACTAAAATTGAGGTTCACAAGGAAATGAATTGAGACTTAAGCTAAGTCAGAGAAAATTCCCATTTCACATATTTGGTTTTATTGCCGGAATTGGTAGGACATGCAAAAGCTAAAATTGAGACAGTATCAGTGAGTGGTCTCAAATTCTCCAACTATAATAAAGACTAGAGCCCACTTGATTTCTTTAAATCAATCATACAGACACTCAAACTGAGTGCTCCCACCAGTGAGTGAAGTAGACAACTGAGTCCAACATAGGAGGAGACACAGATAAAAGAATCTGGATATATAGAAAAAGGTTGGCATCACAGACACACGATTTATAGGACAAGTTGAAATCCATAGTTGAAGAGTTCTAGAAGCCAACAAGAAAAAGGGAATACCAAAATTAAATTTTTTCAGGCCCATTTTACAGGAACAATATTGGTGAGCAGCTTAGGAACTTGCCTGAAGATCAGGTATTTGAGTCTTATTTTCTCACTTCTCAAGTAACCTTCTACTATAGTGATTCTCAATCTTAGTTAAATATTATAATTACCTGGTATATTTTAAAATGCACCAATGTCCATACCCACCCTCAGAGATTTGAATTTAATTACTCTGTGGTGTGATTTAGGCATCATTGTTCTTTTAAACTGCTCATGGATTCTAATTCTAATGCACAGTCAGGTTGAAAACAACTTTATCTACAATTGGTATACGTGGTCATTATAAAGTTTGATTTGAACAGCATTTCTCACTGCTTGTATTCTTTTACCTCTTTTGATTGCTAATATTATCTAATAGGTAGCAAGTGAGGTGATGGACAAAGGGGACGCTTCATATCTGCCCATCAAGAGTCCTTCAATCTTTCTCCTCTGCTTCTCTGCAATCTCCTTGCAATTTTTATCTCTATAAGAATATGTATCTTACATGTCATGTATCACTTGGAATTCAATATGTCATTTCTCTACTCAAGACCAGGAACTAGTCAGGTATTTTATACCAGGAATTTTTAGAGTTGGAAAAAAATTAAAAATCATCTAATGCAGTTTCTCAAAGAGTCATTCTCAAGCCATATTGATCCTTTGGGGTGCTTCTTAATAAGAAGATTACTGGGTATCACTGAAATTGACTGAATCAAAAAACATTCTGGTGCAAATGTTTTTGTGGTAAAATTATCTTTGTTTTTCTGGGTAGATATCTAGTAATGGGATTGCGGGATCAAATGGAAGGTTCTTACAGCCCAATTCATAATTGCCAAGTTGTAGAAGAAACTCAAATGCCTATCAGCCCATTGATGGATTAACAAATTCTGGTACATGTGTAGCATGGAATACTATTCAATCATAAAAAGATGGAGACTTTATATATTTTATGTTTACCTGGATAGAGTTAGAAAAATATCTCAAGAATGGATAAAAAGTAGCCAATATACTCAATACTATTATGAAACCTATATATAAATACTTAACACACTCTTATGAATCATAAAACATGAATATAGTCTAGCAAGGGGGAGAAGAGAAGAGGGAGAGGGGAGGGGCGGGGGAGGAGGGAGGGCATTTGGTGTGATCTCACTTAATGTGCACAATGCAAATTAACAAAGAGTAAATTTTGAAGGTCTTACCAAAAAAAAATAAGTAAGTGAGGTGATGGTTGTGTTAATTAGTTTAATTCAAGCATTCCACATTGTATATCAAACTATTACCCAATAAATGCATACAGTTATAATTTTCATTAAAATCAAATCAAAAAATAAAATAATAAAAAAAGATTTAAAAAAGAAACTGAGAAGGCTCAGGTCTGCTAGTGTAGAAAATTTGTCACGGTATTTAAGTAACATTCATCAACATCTACCAATTAAGGTCAGAGAAAATCTGATGGTCAAGCTTTTGAAGGGCATCATAAAGCCATCATAAACATTCTGCAAGGAGGCCCTAAACAATTGATTTTTAAATTTATGTTCATTTTCCAAAGTCTGAAATGTGTAATGCAGGATGACAGGCTAGAAATAGGGAAGAGGGAGTTTGTTGAATTTCTTGTGTTTGTAAATTTATGTTTTCAAATAAATTGAGGAAGTTTTCAAAAAAAAAAAAGAAACTTATACAATTACAAATACATACAAATTGTATACAACTTATAGAATTTTATAAGAAAAGAAATGCAGGACAAAGGATTTGAGTTTTAGTACATTCTTTTACATAGTTCTTATTCACTTTAAACTTTTAGAATACCTAATATAAATCCCCTCATTTTTCAATAAGGAAACTCAATAAACCCCAAAGAAAAGAAAGGCTTCAAGGTCATCAGCTAATTAGTGGCAGAAAGGGGACTTAAACCTAGATTCCCAGTTCATAGCCTAATGCTATTTCTACTATCCTATGCTGGGGTAGCCAGGGCTGTCAGGGCCAATGAATATAAACACCTAGTCTGCATGAGAAAAAAAAAATGGACCCAGATACATTCTACTTCTTTCAGAACATATTTCTATCCAGTGTCACATTTCCTCAGACTTTCTACACCTATTTTCAAAAATACATCTCTGATTAAAAACAGCAACAACAACCTCCATGCAAAGGCACCAATGACTAATAATGTTGTAAAGTGCTGTCCCTTCCAGGACTACTTACATAGTCAACTAGATTCCCAAAAGCACCCACACCCTAACCATTCTAGTGATGACTAAAACGACCAAATTTCAGGCACCAAATAAACCATCAGGGAGACATTAGTGGATTAAAAGGTTACCTTTCCTTGTTTCCCTAAATTCCTGTGATGCATAAAGCTAGTCCTGCTTAGCAATAAGTTTAGACAGTGGACAGTGCCTATGGTTCAGTGGGTAGGGGGCTGGCCCCATATGCCAAGAGTGGTGAGGTTGAACCTGGCCCCGGCCAAACTACAACAAAAAAATAACTGGGCATTGTGGCAGGTGCCTGTAGTCCCAACTACTCAGGAAGCTGAGTCAAGAGAGTCACCTACGCCCAGGAGTTTAAAGGCAGCAATATATTTATATAATTTTTTTTTTTTTACAGTTTTTGCAGTTTTTGGCCAGGGCTGGGTTTGAACCTGCCACCTCCAGCATATGGGGCTGGCGCCTTACTCCTTTGAGCCACAGGCATCACCCAATATTTTTGTTAGTATCATCTTCTGTGGACTTTATGGGTAATCTAACACCTCCTCCAGAAGCCATTTAGATTGCTCTCTGGTCATTTCAGAAAGATTTCCTCCCTTACCTTTCCTAAAGTGTCCATCTGGTACTGAGAAGACATTTCTAACTAAATTTATGGCTCTTGAACTTGGTTCATCCAGCTGATCACAATATTACACTAGATTGGATATCTTAGACCCCTGTTGGCCCAGGAACTTCTGATTGACATCTGCTGAGATTGGCATTCCATTACCTGCTGGAGCACATGTATCTGAATAGCCTGTATGTATTGACATACACTGGGAATCAAGGATTGGATGTACCATTTAGATAAGTTAAAACCATGCAGTGATTGAGATTTTTGTTTAGGGGCTATATCAGAGCATCAGGAAGTTCAGAAGCACATATCACCTCTACCCAACACCTGAATATTCCAGTAAAACAGTCAAAAAACCCAGAGAAACATACAATTTTATAACAATGCAGAAGATTAAACTACAGGAAGTACAATATTACATAAATAAGTTATGCAATTGTAAAACACAATTCCACTTTTATTTGTTCTGTAACTATACAACCATAACAAAAATTGTTATGATTGAAATTTAAAATAAAGATTAACTACGACTACCATGACAAAATATTACATCCTAAATGTATTTAGAGCAGTGATTCTCAATCAGTGTGCCATGATATATTAGTGTGCTGTGAGAGAATCTTAAGTGTACTGTGAAAATTTTTAAAGATCTTTAATTATTTTCTTTTTTTTCCTTTTATTAAGTCATATATACATAGATCATGAATACATTTATACCTTTGTGGGATTCAATGTGTTGATTTTTTGTACAAATTGGAGTGCTTACATCCAACTAATTAACATAGCTTTCTCCTCATTTACTTAATCTCTGTGTTAAGACATTTGTGTTCTATACTTGATAGATTTGACTTGTACCCTTGCAATGTGCTCCATAGATGCGGTCCCACCATTTACCCTCCCCCTATCAAATCATACCCCTCCCCTCCCATCCTCTTCCCCTTCTCTCCTTCATCCTGGGCCATATGAATGTATGAGTGATTATAAATTGGTTTCATACTAGTACTGAGTACACTGAATTTTTTTTTCATTCCTGAGATACTTTACTAAGAAGAATATTTTCCAGCTCCATCTATATAGATATGAAAGAGGTAAAGTCTCCATCTTTTTTTAATGCTGCATAGTATTCCATAGCATACATATACCATAATTTATTAATCCATTCATGGGTCAATGGGCACTTGGGTTTCTTCCATGACTTGACAATCATGAATTGAGCTGCAACAAACAATCTGGTGCAAGTTTGGAGAACACTCGGGGATCTAAATGTAGACCTGCAGTTTGATCCTGCAATTTCTCTACTAGGTGTATATCCAAAAGACCAAACATTATTTTCAAAAGAAGCTCCAACCAGATTTTGTGCCATATCTAAACAAGGACAACTAAGCCATTCTCTCTTCCTCCTTCCCCACCCTCTCTTCACTTCCCCTTCCTTCCATTCTTTCACCTCTCTCTCTCTCTCTCTCTCTCCCTCTCCCTCCCTCTCCCTCCCTCTCCCTCTCTCTCCCTCTCTCTCTCTCTCTCTCTCTCTCTCTCTCTCTCTCTCTCTCACACACACACAGGTGAAACAGTTATCCAAAACAGGAAAGGTTGATTGAAAATGGCTACTGAGAAAAACTATGCTTTGATACCATAGTCAATACTTTAAACATTTCTACAGTCTTTCAGAGGCTACTTGGTATATCTTATAAAATCTTAGGAACATTCCCCCAACTGGCTCTTTATAATGCCTGAAATTCCACTATTAGTAAAACTTTAAGACAGTGATTCTCATCTTATTTGGGGGCAAGAAACATACCACTGAGTCCTTACCACTTCCTATTTGTGTGGATTTCCTTAAATCTACTATAGTCAAGCTTTTTCCTCTCACCATTTCACAAAATCAAAACCTCTCTTGTGAAGGTGAAAAGTGGCCTCATGCTACTAAATACAATGACAAATTGTCAGTCTTCACTCTATTAGTAGTATTTCCATTTTATCTCTCCAACTTGAATACATTGTTCACCTAGACTCCAGACCAATACACTCTCCTGGATTTCCTCCCACCCTACTGTTACCTCTTAGTTTACCTTTTTGGCTCTTCTCTTCTAATCCTCTATGTGATTGAATGCCCCTGAACCAGTTCTGAAATTTCTTCTCTCCTTTTACACTAACTTTTGCAGATCACATCCAGTCACATAGTTTTAAATATTATCCAACCATAAATGTCTCCCAAATTTATAATTCCAACCAGTGCACCTCCCATGAACTCAAGACATATGTATGTAACTGCTTCCTTTATGTCTCCCACTTGGCTGTCTAATAGGTCCCTAAAACTTAACATATCCTAAGCCAAACTCCAGCCTTTTCCTCTCAGACCTGTTCCTTTCATCATTTCCCCCATCTCAGTTTTTGGCAACTCCCTTCCAATTGCTCAGGCAAAAAACTTTGGTGCCAACTTTGACTCTTATTTTTCTTTCATATCCCCCATCCATTTGGTTGGCAACATCCTCATGTCCCTACCTTTATAATATTTTTAAAATTCAACCACTCCTCAAGACTACTACCATCAACACCCTGGGGTAAGCCAACATCAAAATCTTACATGGATTCTAGATAGAGTGCCTTGGCATCTTAGCTCACAGCAACCTCAAACTCTTGGGTTCAAGCAATCCTCTTGTCTCAGACTCCCAAGCAGGTCGGACTACAGGTGCCCACCACAATGCCTGGCTATTTTTTGTTGTAGTTGTCATTGTTGTTTAGCACCCCTGGTGTCTGTGGCCAGTGCCCTAACCACTAACCTATGGGTACCAAGCTCTCATGTGGATTCTTACAATAACCTCCTAACTCATCTTCCTGCTTTTGTCACATCCCCCACCCTATAGCTTGTTCTCAACATAGCAGCTAGGGACCCTATTAAAACATGAGTCAGGCTCGGCGCCTGTAGCTCAATCGGCTAAGGCACCAGCCAAGTACACCTAAGGTGGCGGGTTCGAATCCCCAGCCCGGGCCCGCCAAACAACGATGACGGCTGCAACCAAAAAATGGCTGGGCATTGTGGCAGGCGCCTGTGGTCCCAGCTACTTGGGAGGCGGAGGCAGGAGACTCGCTTGAGCCCAGGAGTTGGAGGTTGCTATGAGCTGTGATGTCATGGCACTCTACCCAGGGGGATAGCCTGAGGCTCTGTCTCAAAAAAAAAAAAAAAATCAACTTCGGGTGGCACCTGTGGCTCAAAGGAGTAGGGCGCTGGCCCCATAAGCTGGAGGTGGCGGATTCAAACCCAGCCCCGGCCAAAACTCAAACAAAAAAAAAAAAATCAACTTCATTCAGTAATCTCATTAAATTTAAATGATTTGGCTATTCCAATACTAAAGCTAAAATACTGGAAGAAATTAAATACTCGATATTTTTTTTTTTTTTGAGACAGAGCCTCAAGCTATTGCCCTGGGTAGAGTACCATGACATCACAGCTCACAGCAACCTCCAACTCCTGGGCTTAACCGATTCTCTTGCCTCAGTTTCCCAAATAGCTGGGACTACAGGAGCCTGCCATGACGCCTGGCCATTTTTTTTTTTTTGGTTGCAGTTGTCATTGTTGTTTGGTGAGCCTAGACTGGATTCAAATACACCAGCTCAGGTGTATGTGGCTGGCACCTTAGTTGCTTGAGCCACAGGCACCGAGTCTCAATATTTTTAAAAACACAACTTTTATGAAGAAATACTTGAGTAAAGGCATCTTATCGATTTTTGGTAGATTCCATCCTAAGATACTTCCTGCTTCTACAAACATTGTTAACATTTATTTTTTTCTAAAGTTGAACATTCAACATAGTATTCTTTTATTTTTTTATTTTTATTTGATTATTTTTTTTTTAGATAGAGTCTCACTATGTTGTCCTCGGTAGAGTGCCATAGTGTCACAGCTCACAGCAACCTCACACTCTTGGCTTTAAGTGATTCTCTTGCTTCAGCCTCCCAAGTAGCTGGGACTACAGGCGCCTGCCACAACACCCAACTATTTTTTTGTTGTAGTTGTCATCGTTTTTAGCAAGCCCAGTCCAGGTCTGAACCCACCAGCCCCAGTGTATGTGGCCAGCACACCAGCCATGGAGCTACAGGCACCAAGCAAGATAGTATTCTTTAAAGTAACAGCAATTTATATCTTTTTTTTTTTTTTTGAGACAGAGCCTCAAGCTTCCCCCCTGGGTAGAGTAACGTGGCATCATAGCTCACAGCAACCTCCAACTCCTGGGCTCAAGCAAGTCTCCTGTCTCCACCTCCCAAGTAGCTGGGACCACAGGTGCCTGCCACAATGCCCGGCTATTTTTTGGTTGCAGCCATTGTTGTTTTTTTGGTGGCTCCAGGCTGGATTCGAACCCGCCACCTTAGGTGTATATGGCTGGTGCCTTAGCCGATTGAGCCACAGGCGCCAAGCCAGCAATTTATATCTTTGAAATAAGTTGTTTTGCTCTATTGTTAAAGCAATCTTTTATTCTTAAATGACTTAGTCAATTATTATTATTATTCCTGTGATCCTTATCACATTTCTCAATACGAACTATTGTTTTGAATGAAGTATCTGGCAAAGCAAATCTAAACTTATCAAGTACCTAATTAAAAAAAAAAAATCTTCTCTCTGAAATCATCTGCAAACCAAACCCTTGACATGCTTACTTTTGTCCAGACGAGGTCTTGGATTATATCGATACCCAACTTGGCTCCAAAAGACAGGAACAGAGCCTCGTGTTTGAACAAATGACAGGGTATGATTATGAACATGAATTAACTGCTCAGTCTCCACGTAATTTGCCACATTTCCATTTTTATCCACGCCTCTTCGTTTATAGCGCATTCCTGAAAAAATTAAAAGCAGAAAACAGTAGCATTTAAAAAAATATGTTTAGACTAGATTATACTTCCTAATCAAATGCACATCTTCCAGGATAGCCTTGGGGATCCACTGTGCAACTGCCAAGCAGAACAGTATCAACTTACCCCATATCATAACTGTAGACATCATTGTTTTTAACAACTTGAAGCTAAGATAGTTCCTCTGAACTAAGAGAACAGTTTTCCCAAAGGCACTAGCACTCAGGAAGGATTTATCACGATGACACCGGCTGCCGGCCGCGATGCTGGGATTCAGAAGCACAGCTCAAGCGATTTTCTTCTCTTCTCTCTGTATAGGTACCTCCTTTTCTCTTTCATTTTGCTAACACTCCCCTTTTGTCCCATCCTCAAAAATTAGCCACCAATCACTGCCCAGTATTTAGAGTCACCAAGCACTCTGAAGCCATTCGTGCTTCCAAACCCATTATTGTCATTGGTAATTCACCACATCTGCAGTTTTTCCATTCTCACTGGGACCCGATTTGCATGATTACAGCCCTCTACTCACCTGCTCTGTGCCTACTTCGGCGTGAAATGAGAGCCACTAGAAATCGTGGGTGAACGTCGTCTACACAGGTGGACTCCTGAGGGGGGGTCTCTGGGCTGCTTTTCTCATCATCAGATGATTCGTTGTAATTCACCACCAGTTCTTCAATCTGCACAAAACCTTGGATAATAGGGAGAATCCAAAAGTCCACATCTGGTGTCTGAAAACAACATGAACATACTGTTTCTATCCTGTATAGCACTGCTACTTTCTTAAATCCAAACAGAAGTCCAGCAGCATTTATTAGAAGCAGAAACCTTCCGTCCTTCTACCACATTTTCTGTTTATTGGAGAACACTATGAAAGGAAGGGAAGAAAGGAGGGTCTTTTCTTTGTGATCATTCAAAAACAGCTGACTGAGAGGGAACACAGTGCAGGAGCCGGACTGCCTGGGTGCAAATTCCAGCACCATCACTTGCTCTCAAAGGGGAAGCACCCTCCCTGTGCTCTGCCGTCCTCCTCTCTGGAATAGAAATCACAACTACATCAAGAGGTTGTTGTGAAGATTAAATGGATGGTACATGTAAAGTGTTTGGCACAATGCCTATCATATACGTGGTAGTAAGTATTGAACAAATGTAGCTAGAATAATAATATCAGAGTATTATTCCTACTGGTATAGAAAAATAAAGCTTAAAGGCTGATTCTCAACTGTGAATTGCATTAAGCCTTTAATAAAATACAACCAACTCTGATTACTTTATTATGAAACACGTAAGTCTAGCTTAGAAAAAAAATACTGCTTCACCAAGCTAAAATCTAAGTAGTAAATGAACCAAAAAGCACTTTTCCATAAATGTCTTATTTTAAAATGTCAGAGCCAATATAATTAGGAATATTGATTAAAGATTTCTTCTGTGTCTTTCAGCCTAAGAATATTCAGATTTTTCAACTGACTACATGCACAGACATAACAGGATAAAAAATGCTCCACAGAGTTGTCTAGATCCCACTTTCGTATCTCCCTACGCGTACCCAGCCTTAATCTCAAGCATTAACTCCAAATGCACATCTTTTTCATCACCACAGACTCCAGTCCTAGCTCAGTTTCATTTTTGCCTTATGCTGCTAGAGTTGAAAACAGCCAGGTGAAGGGTCTATCTGTATTCATTATTCTTATCACTATTCCCATTTATTTATATTTTTGTTCTAGCAATAAATGCAAAACTCTTGACAGGAGCAGAGAAATGCATGTTGACAAATGTCACCTTTACTGTGAGTCGGCAGTTTTAAATAGTAATGGAAAAGCATTCTGACAAAAACCTCTGCAAAACCTATTAAAGCTCCATATTGTCAGCATACAGGACAAATACTCATTGCAGATGCCCTTACTTCTCTCCTCTGTCACTGTGTTTAGGTGTCACAGATTGATCAACATCATAGACAGAGGTGAGAACAATCGCAGGTCTCATCCTCAACAGAGGCAGGATAGGTATGTGGTGGCAGACACAGCTAGGTAAAGTAAAAATCATTTATACTAAAACAGAAAGAAAGAAGCAGCTTTGAAGTTTCTGAAAGATGAAGAAAAATATAATAAATGACCCTATTCAGCTATGTGCCTGCTTTGTTTAAGTGTCTAAAACAGTAAGTGGCATGCAGCAGGCTTCCATAAATAATCTGTTGATTGAATGAATAAACAGTCTTTGAACAGTCAAAATTTTCCAATATATGTGACAGAGCTAAGGAAAAAATACCATCAAACCAGAAGCAGCTTCATGCAAT
The DNA here is from genome assembly GCA_963574575.1 of Galagoides demidoff. Lineage (NCBI taxonomy): Eukaryota > Metazoa > Chordata > Mammalia > Primates > Galagidae > Galagoides > Galagoides demidoff. The sequence goes on along the minus strand of CAUYQV010072137.1, from coordinate 4,338 downwards.
AATCTCATCATATTCTGAGTCTTCCCTGAATCAAAGACTAGCAGCAGCACTGGAATGGCCTTAGAGATTTGCCTACTCCAATTCCCAAGTGAGAAAAACAGAGGAAAACGGAACCCACTGGGAATGCTGAAGCCCAAACAAAAACTTTCTCTAAAAGGAGCTCTACAGACATTAGTTCCACGATCTGAAATCATTCCTATCCTACAGCAACCGCTAAAAAGGTAAGCCTGTGATTAGACGATGGAATGGTAAACTGCCTTAAAATAATGCCTTGGTTTTCCCTAGCTAAATGATTTCCATTCTATAGGGAAAACATTACAGTGATATTTAAAACTTTATTTTATAAAAGAAAAAATAGCTGGACAAGGTGGCTCACTCCTGTAGTCCCAGATCCTCAGGAGGCTGAGCTGGGAAGATCACTTGAGCCCAGGAGTTCACTGCAGAGAGCTATAATCATGCCATGGCACTCTAGCCTGGGCAACAGATTGAGGCCCTGTCTCTAAAAAAGTAAAATAAATACAAACTAGAATATAAGTAATAAGATAAATATAATTTATTTTAATACAATTAAAAGACATTTGCTTAACAACTATAAATTTAGGACGTGTTAGAAACAAGTACTCACATCAATCTCTGTAAGATCTTTTATCATATATTTATTCCAAAAAAATCGATCATCAACCTAGAAAAGGAAGAGAAAAGCAGTTCAGAAATACAGTATTTAGTTTACCCATAAAAGCCGAACAGGCTATCACTTGTTCCAGAGGGCAAACCCTGTTCTCTGGGCTGGGAGTGGTACCTTCTGCCAGAGGGGCCGGCCGGCCCTCTCTCCAGCGCTCTGTCTCTGCACCGAATTAGTCAGGTCATAGGTCAAACTATAGTAAAAGGATTCTGAGTCCATGAACATCTTCAGCAATTCCTCAAGTAATCTTCGCTCTAACTTCTCCTTCTCTTTACTTTCCTTAACCTGTAAGAAATCAACCTGCTATTACTCCAGGAATTAAATGTAAAGTATCATATGGCTAATACAGGACTTCCAAGGAAAGAAGTGAAAATAATGCCAAGCATGAGGAAACAGGACTTTAATATAACAAATGGTTTCAAAATAAATTTACTGAGACGAAAATTACTTCTCAATTTAAAACTAATCAAAGATGAATTCAAAGCCCACATCAATTAAATTCTTACTTTCTTTTTATTAGGAGCAGATACATTGGATTTGATATGTGTAAAGGTCTTCAGCAGAAACTTTGAGTCATCAGGAGATGGTATAATCTTCTCTGGCTTGTTAATCCCAAAATGATGCTTCTTACAGAGCTAAATAATTAGGAAGAGAAAGATGATTTATTATTAATATCTGTCTGTTAAATGTTCAAGCTGGAGTGTAGGAGTGAATGCTACTACTTGGGCATCTGATTAAAAGTAAATCTCATGAGCTAATAAGACAACTAATGGAAAACACTCTGAGGTTCCACAGCTTATCAGGATAAGACACAAAGAATCCAGGGCAGGACATGCCTAGGACTCTGAGGTAGAAAACTCAGGTTTGGATCAGAATGACAAGTTCTTATCTAATGAACTGAAGAAGAAAATGCTCTGAAAATAACCCTCTAAGAATAAAAATATTGAAAATACACATTTGCTATGCTTCAGGGTCATTACTTTACAATTATCTATACTAAACATTCATGCTAATAAACTAAATGTTCTGGTTGAAAAGATGTCTTAGGCTCGGCGCCTGTGGCTCAAGTAGCTAAGGCACCAGCCACGTACAACCAAGGTGGCAGGTTCGAATCCAGCCCAGGCCCACCAAAACAACAATGATGGCTGCAACCAAAAAATTGTCAGGCGTTGTGGCAAGCGCCTGTGGTCCCAGCTACTTGGGAGGCTGAGGCAGGAGACTCGCTTGAGCCCAGGAGTGGGAGGTTGCTGTGAGCTGAGAGCCACGGCACTCTACCCAGCGGGACAGCTTGAGGCTCTTGTCTCAAAAAAAAAGATGTCTTAAGAGTTTGCTCCAGGGGAATCTTAAAAGCTGGACATTTCAACCACTCCCTCTCCCACTAGCTCCCTAATGAAATCAGCTTATATATATAATATAAAGCTTTTGGTCCAGAGATTAAATTAGAAGAAGCAGTAATTGGGGCTGCAGAAAATGTACAGGCCAAGTGGCAAAGGTGAAGAAGGGGACAGGAACATCGATGTGGCCACATTAAGAGAGTGTGGAGGTTCCAAAGGAAGTTGAGGGATTTTCAACCTCAAAGCCTAGAAGCAAAGAAGATCAAAGGGAAGGAGGAAGAGAGAAAAGCAAGTAGGGGGAGTCAATAAAGAATGAGAAACCACGCGTGAGTAGATACCTAAAAAAAATCACTGGCAACATGAGGAATCAGAACAGATCAACTCAGCTATGGGACCATGATGTAGCTACCACAGAAGATCCCATCTATAAGGAAATTGTGGAAATGACAGAAATGGATTACAGAGTATGGATCGCAAAAAAACAAAGAAGGGAATTGAAGGAAAAGTGGAAGACCAACAAAAGGAAATGCAAAAGTTGACCTAAGAATTTAAGAAAAGACAACATTTTCAAAGACCTACACAAAATCAGAAAAGATGTAACAGAGCTTAAAGAAATAAAGGTGTCATTCAGGGAGTTTCAAAATGTAGAAGAAAGTTTTCAAAAACAGAATAAACCACAGAGAATACAGAATCTCACAGCTTAAAGACTCCAGAACTTACCCAGTTATTTAAAGAGGCAGAAAAGAAGAGGGTAATAGCTGAATAATCTCTTATTAGAGAACTGGACTGCACATAGCATACAAACTTACGGATTACAGCTATCCCTGAACGAGAAGAGGAGAATCCCAATGGTATGGAGGCTCTAGCTGATGATATCGTAACTTCACAAGCATCTCCAAGGATCCAGACATTCACCTATTAGATGGTCAAACCCAGGGTCAACTCAATTCAAACAGAGCATTTCCTAGACACATAGTAATTAGCCTGGCCAAAGTCAAAATCAAGGAGAAAATTCTCCAAGCAGCCAGGCATAAGCAGCATCTGACCTACCAGGGGAAACCCATCAGGGTGACATCTTACTTGTCAGCAGACACTCTATAAATCAAAAGGGAATGAGCTTCCACCTTCAATCTTCTCAAACAAAACAACTGTTGGCCAAGGATCCTGTATCCTACAAAACTAAGTTTCATATTTGATGGAGAAATCAAATCTTTTACTAACAAGCAAACATTGAGGAAGTTTGCAACTACAAGACAGGAAGTACTCAGACCAGTACTTTACACAGACCAACATAATGGACCAACAGCAAAGTAAAGGTACCTGGAAACTAAAGGACAAAGCTTAGCTTCCACAATGGCCCAAGTGATGAAGCAAGGCAACAGAGCCCCACACAAGTCAAACAGAAATCCACCCGACATATCAGTTCTCTCAAGAAACATGAACAGCTTCAATTCCCCACTGAAGAGGCACAGGCTGGCTGACTGAATCAAAAACGTAAGCCAAGTACATGATGTCTTCAGGAAAGACATCTAACCTCCAAAGACAAAATAAGACTCAGGTTTGGAAAACAGTTTTTCAGGCAAATGGAAATCAGAAGAAAACAGGAGCCGCAATCCTATTTGTGGATATAACTGGCTTTAAATCAACAAAAGTAAAGGCAGACAAAGATGTACACTATATACTGTTCAAGAGAACAATGCAACAAGACATTTCAATCCGGAATATTTATGCACCCAACTTCAATGCTCCCATATTTATAAAATGAACCCTACTGGGTCTGAACAATATAAACTATAACATTATAGCAGCCAGAGACTTCAACACCCCACTGACAAAACTGGACAGCTCCTCCAAGCAGAAACTAAAAGAAATGATGGACTTAAACATGACTCTACAAGAAACAGGCTTAACAGATATATGCAGAATACTTCACCCCAATACTACTAAGTATACATTCTTCTCATCAGCTCGCTGATCAATCTCTAAAACTGATCATATTCTAGGACACATATCAAACCTCAATACTCAATACATTCTCAAAAGAATAAAAATTAGACCTTGTATCTTTAAGGACCAAAATGGACTAAAAGTAGAACTTAATCCCAACAGAAACTTTCATCTCCATAGAAAAGTCATGGAAACTAAACAACCTTTTGCTAAATGACAGCTGGGTCAAGGAGGAAATAAAGAAGGAAATCAGGCTCGGCGCCTGTGGCTCAATCGGCTAAGGCGCCAGCCACGTACACCTAAGGTGGCGGGTTTGAATCCCCAGCCGGGGCCCGCCAAACAACAATGACGGCTGCAACCAAAAAATGGCCGGGC